>CAJNIZ010012703.1:78444-98107 GCA_905231905.1 Symbiodinium pilosum | reverse complement strand
TCCTTAACAGCAACCCAGCAATGTCACTGGTCCTGCTGGTGCCGTATGCAGGTGCTTTTACTCAGTTGGTAACAAGACCCAAACCTGAGCTGCGAACAGCCAGAATCTAAAAGGCAAAACGCCAAAAAGACGTACGCTGGCAGCATCATGGAACGCATTCCCTGCTGCATTGGCAACAGGAATCTCCTGGCTTCGGCCTCCCATATCTCTGTGGTAAATAATACAACAGGAAGCGGAAGCAAGTGCGCATCCGCTGCTGCCGTTACATATCATCAACACATCTATGCCACGAACGCCGTCCCCAAAGCAAAACAAATGCGCGCGTCAGGGGCTCGGGGTACCCCGCTAATCGTCACCACTCATAATCCCCCGAGTGCCCAGCTTTGGCAGCGAGTACACCGGCAGTCAAAGCCTCTGTCTTGCTTCAGGAAGGTCCGGCGAACATCTGCGCCCATCCACCTGTCAACCCAATTCAGCCGATAGGAATTAAGGGGTACATGTTGGGGTTATATTGGGAGAATGGAAATTTAGACTATGGAAACTACTATAATTGGGTTATATAGGGATTATAGGGTATATGGCAAGCAAACATGCAGGGGATGCCAGAGTCCCGTGTCCTGGATGTACCAGCTTCCTGACCAAAGGATCTATGAAATTGACGCGGGGCCAGGCAGGCGACAATCCATGACAATCCTGCACAACATGCAAGCAGCTCACTAGCAGGATCACGGCCTTTTTACGTCAATGGATTACAGCAATCGCGAGCCTTTGGGCTGCATGGGATACATAGCGATACATGGGCCAATAATGGAAAACGAAAATGGAAGCTACTATACTATACTGTTCCACCCTAGTTCAGCAAGCGCATGGCGCTTTCAGCCGTCGAACCAGCAGTGCCTAGGAGCAGGATGGCACTCATTGAAGAACTGCCGACTTCCGAAGCGCTTAGAGCTACTTCCAAAAGCACAGCATCCATGGGAGTGTCCTGAGCTATGGCCAGTGCCTGCTGCCAAAGGTTGGCTTGATGAAATGCAGAAACAGCATTAGTGTTTGCCTGCAGGTCCAGAGGAATGCGTAAGCACCTTGCGTCGGAAAGGAGTGTGAGGGCCTCATAGGGCCGAGAGCCTTTGGCACATGCAGCAAGCGCTGCACTGTAGCTCAAAACGTCCGGCATCATGAGGGGCAACCTAATGCTGAGAATAGGCGTCCGTCGCAGGATGCAAACAGCTTCATACCACATGCCTGCTCGCGCACACATAGCGAGCAATGCGTTGCACGTGACAAGGTCTGGGGTCACCCTGCTGTGGATCATCGTGCGGGCAGTTGCCAGCGCATGATCGTTGACATAGCTGGAGCTGCAGCACGTGATCGCGGAGTTGAACTCAACAGCGCCAAGCTCAGCCGCGTGATGCTGAGCGGCCAAGAGCAATGCAAGAGCAGATTCCCAACTCTGCCCCCTATCACACGCGTTCAGGGCAGCACCACACGCCACGGCATTAGCCTGTAAGGAGAACTGTCCCAAAGTATTGAAGCGTGCCAGGGAGAGCTCCCAAAGTTGGGCAGCACCCAAAGCAGCAACGGACGCACCAAGCGTCACTATCCCAGGTCGAGGACCAAACTTCAGCATGCAAGCCAGTTGCCATTGTGCCTAAGTTTCCCAGTAACCCCATAATATTCAGCTTTAAAAAGAGCCCCCAAAATAAAAGGGAAAAAGGATACAACTGGGTACCTAGGTGCCAGATGCCACTGACTACCCTTCTCGAACGCACTTAGGGCTCCGTTGTATGTGACAGTGTCGGCGAGTAGTCTGTAGAAGGGCAGCTGGTGTGCCAGGAGATCTTGTGCGCAGCTCCACTGGTTACTCTTCTCATACAGGGTCATAAGTGAATTCCCAGTTATGAGGGAGGGCTGCATGCTCTTGGCCAACAGCCGTTGAAGTAAGTGCTGGCCATCTGCCCAACGACCGGATTCCAGCGACCGGAGGACGGAGTTGAAGGAGATGCTGTTCATGCCAACCATCAGATTTTCCAAAAGAGCCAAGGCAACTGCCCACGCACCCATGCGGCAAGCACTCAAGGCAGAGTTAAAGTGAAGTGCCTCTACTCTAACTGTTGATCTTTTCTGCATGTTAAGCAGCTCGCTCGCTTGTTGCCATTCATTGCCCTTCTCGCACGAGCTGAGAACCGCGGAGTGCGTGAAGGAATTCGGGCGTAGGCATGCCTGGAGGGACTGGAACAAGGAGAGGGCGCGCCGCCACGCGCCATTCTCACAGGCACTGACGGCTGCACTCCAAGACCTGGGTTGCTGACATTTGCTGACAAGGAACTCACATAAAGCTATTACTAGAATAAGGAAAAGCATTATTCACTATCTATCCATATTATGGCAACTTAAACCCTAAACCCTGGACACTATAGACCCTACACCCTACACACCCATATTATAACTTAATGTAAGCTCCTTAACAGCAACCCAGACACACAATATCCAGGGAGAGACGAAGGTGGCCGGTGGCAGCCATGAGGCCAAGAGCTGCAGGCCACTGGGCTGCCTTCTCGCCTTAGTTGCCCACCCAGGCCCTCAAAAGGGATCTAAAAATTAGATCCCCTAGAACCATATGGGAAATTATATAAGGATTATATAGGGTTTATAATAGGTCTATATGGTTGCCCAGTAACCAACTTTTTTTTACAGCCCCTCGGACTTTTACGTAACCAGTTTAGGGTTTGGGGTCTAGGGTATAGGAATACATACAGTTTAAGGTTTTGAGCCAACTTTGGGCATAATAGTAACCAGTTTAGGGTTTTCATTGGGTTTAGTATTTAGGGTATAAGAATACATTTTCTGTTGCGCAAGCTGAAAAAGGAACCCAGAACCCAAAAAGAGAAAAAGGGTACCACTGGGCTTCCCAGTCACAGGAACTCAAAGTTGAGTTGCACGTGATAGTCTCCAGCTCGGCGCGCTGCGACTTGATGCCATGTAAAAACTGTAGGCAAATGGCCCACTGCTTGCCCTTTTCCAGGAATGCGGCGGTGGTTCCAAGAAAGACTGGCCCAAACTCCAAGTTGAGGTCAAGAGCGTCCTGCAGAAGACCCGCAGCTGTCGCCCATTTCGACTGCCTGCCGCAGGCATTGCACAAACCTGTATTGGTAACGATGCTAATCTCCAAGCCCGCAGCGGTGAGGAAAAGAACGTCAGCCAACTGCAAAGCATGCAGCCATCTGTTGCCCCGCCCGAGCGCAGAAACCAAGGCATTGCAAAATGCCTTAGCTGCCTCTCTCCCTATGCGGAATTCTTGGGCCTTGCATCAAAGAGTCCACTCCCGGGCAAAGTGCCCAGGGTGCTACATCCTAAGCAACAGGCACAATGACATGGCGTCTTACTGCACCACTGGCACTGTCAAGCTGCAGCGTCCACACGGACACCTTCCTGTTGCAGCTCAGCGAGTACCCGAACGGCTTTATCCCAGTGGGAGCGGCGACCCTGGCTGGAGATCTGTGTTGTCGCTGCCCTGACTACAGCTCCTCAGGGTGATTTAACATAATTTGAATTCCCGATTTCAGGCCATCTTGCCTATATACACCCCTACAACCCCTATACAAATCCTGTCACCCCTATATAAACCCTATAATATTCCCTATTTAAACCATCTAAATCCCAGGCTCCCGTGGACTGTAGGCCAGAGTTGCTAGCCCTGTCCATCTGTCAAGGCTGGCCATAACAGCTGAAGAAGCGCAGCAGCAGGGAAGACTCGGAAACAGAAGCTCCGCACTACCGCCCACCCCACCCCCCAATATTAAATGCTCTCTCAATATTTTACAATATGCCACAATGGGGGAAATTTAATATTAAGGGGGGGAGATCATATTACGGGGAGGGGATTAAAGCTTCCAATCTTATCTTCGCAGGCTCCACCGTGATGGTCAGTTTCCTTTGAACCTAGATGCAGCAAGTCACCCGTGCAAATGTTCTGCATGCAAGTAACGTCATTTGAGTCTAGTGAAAATGCACACAAGACCAACAAGCTCGACCCTTGCCGCCCCTCGGCCATGCAGCATCTAGAACGACAGTTGCATAGCGGATTTTGTGCTGCAGCGATTTTGTTTTAATGGCTTTTTCACGGAAAAGGGATCAAAAGTCTAGAATGTGTTGCGAAGAATGCGGTCCGCGCCTAAAGGCTCTCCGGCATCGATTCGTCGGCATGCTATCCCCTCGATCGTGCCTTGGTTGGCATCGACGCCTGGCACATCGCGGCAAGCGAACGGGACTTTTCAAAAGCCACAAGAGGTGCTCCCTAGACCCTAGACCCTGTAGGATCGCTGCGAATGGTGAGGTTGGGAGAGCATGAATGCGACACCTGCCACCCACCACGCGGCTCCAGTCATGCAGCACAACATGGCATCTGTAAGATTGAAACCATGGGCCCCTAGTATGGGGTTTAGGGTTTACGGTGGGCCCTTAGCCCTGGGACCCTTACAGACCTACGATATATACCCTATAAGTAGCCCATGTAGCCTTGAGGGTCCCTAGAATGCCCCTGAGAGGCCTAAGGGCCGAAATTAAGGGCCCAGACTTCAAACCCTGAACCCTAAACCCTAGTATATTGGGGTCCCCCTATTTCGGGAAACAACCACAATGAGCTGGACTCGGCATTCCCGAGCCCAGGATTGGTTTGATCCCAGCATACTCGATGCGCTGCGGCTTTACTGATACCACACCATAGTATAGTAGATTGTACTATATTATACTATATCATACTATATTATAGTGTTCTCCTAGTTGGGTGCACCGCATGTGGCTTGGGAAGCAAGGTGCTGCAAATGACAAGATCTGTCTGTACTGGCTTCACCGCGCTCAGCTGGACCACCATGGCATGACCTGACAGCTGCTCTCTTGGTGCATCGGATTTGTTCTGAGGCGAAACCACTTACCAACTTCCAAAGTGCGGGCAATGCTTCGAGCATCAAATCGAGTGTCTCAGAAGTCAAGCTCCTCGCTTCGGCCGAAGGCTGGACAGCAGGAGCTGTCTGGCCATTGAGGCTCAGAAGCCGTATCTAGGCGCAGCGAAGCACAAACGAAGAGCTAGCCATCTACGCTGCTCTCACGACATCCTGTTCGGGTCCCAGGCAGACTCATCATCGGCGACCCAAAGACGGCAGACATCTCCTCAGGGCATCAAGAACAGAAGTTCCTGCAGCATCAGAGCCAGTGGCATGTCGCTGATGCTCTGCGCTCCTGGTTCATCTCGTCCATGGCCTGGTCAATCTGGGCCTGCGGATGGGCGTGCATGACAGTTCGAGCATGTGTGACCAAAGTACATGAAGAGCGCCTACCCTGGAGCTCACGGGCCCCACCTGCGTTTGCCGCATCTCCTGCTGCGCCTGGCGCATCCCCTGGCTGGCTTCAGAGGAAGAAGAACTCTGGCCACCTCTCGGGGAATGGTTTAAGGCTGGGGCTCAAGGCTTTTGGGTTCACCCGGTGTGGTTTGATTTTGGGGGGGGTGGGTCAGGGGCTAAGATTTTTGGATGCTTTCAGGTGCAACTATCACGGCCGACAAAACTGCTGCCAGTAGCACCGCCCGTGCCACTCCAAACGGCCTAACGCACCAACGGTTACGCACCCTGCTGCTTAGCTTTCCCATCTTCGGAGATGAAACATGAAGCAAAGCCCATCGCCTTTGAGCCCCGGAATGTTGGTCCACAGGCCGCGGTTCTCATCCACTTTAGTTCGAAGCTGCCCAGACTCATCCCGGACACTCTGAATGACATAGCTGCTGGAGGAGACGTAGTACCTGATGTGCTCTTCCACGAAAAGGCTGTGCTACTTCCCATCTTAGCCTTACTACGCATGCTCCCATCTATCCCATCAATTCATCAGATTGTTCTAAACGAATCGCACACCTTTGCCCTGGGGCCAGGCCCCTGCACCATGACCAGGTGATCTAGGCTTGAAGGTGGAGATCCATCAGCAATAGCGCAATGAAATGCACTGGACCGCAGGTTTTGGACGGCTGCAAGCACAAGCAATCTCGTATGTCTCATGCTGCCATTGGCTTGTATGAATACAGCCTTGAACAAGAACCTTCAGCCCTATAGAACTCTGCAGTTTTGGTGGTAGGAACCGAAGATTACCATTCGATTCAACAGCCGGGCAGCGCATCTCTTGGCATTCCATCGGCTTGTGGAGCTGAGCCTGCCCAATTTTCTTGTTGTTGCACCTGTTTCCTCTATGCTGTAAAGATGGCTTCCTCCGCTCCCCCTCCTGTAAGGTAGCGCTTTCTGGTCAAACACAACCTCGAGCAATGTTGCTGTTTGAGGCGTGGTGAGCAATTTGACACCCGATTCCATTGGGAAGTCCTTCCTTTTTTGTTCTTTATTGGACACGCCAAAACCTTGGGAAAGAGCGAAGAGGATGGCCGCCGCCAGCGCCGCTGCGCCAGCCGCAGCAAGCGGAAACTTCTTGTCCTCCTCGCCATGCGGCAGGAAATGTCTGAAAGAATATTATTACTATTATGATTACTATTACTATTACTATTACTATTATTATTTCTCCTCATCTCTCAGCTCAGGCTCAGGCCTCCGGCTTCGCTGGCTTCACCGGGACTGGCCCGGGCTTTGGGCTTGCACCCCGCAGGCGGCCGCGGCGCAGGCCCTTGCAGGGCTACATGCAGCACAAGCGTAGTCACAGACTCAGCGCATTTGAAAGTATCAACGTCAACGTCTGCCAGCAGTTATTGAAGTCAACAGCGCCCACAGCTTGAATGTCAGCCCGTCATGCTTTGACAAGCTTCAGAGTTTTTTATAGCTGCTCACCGCCCCGGAAAGTCTTAGCCTCCGCCTCTACCTTGCTCTCCGCATCCCGCGCAGCGACCAAGACAGCACCTAAAGTGCACTTAAAATCCACAAATGAAATTCGGGCAGTTCCGAGTGACGATAGAATGATGCCCTCAGAGCCGGATTGCAAAGCTGTATTGCCAACAAGCTACTGCCCTTTGCGGAATCACCATCCGTCCTTGGAAAATGCGCAAGCAACGTCAAGCTCAACTTACGCGGCCTGCTAAAAGCCATGCCGTCTTGGTCAGAGCGGCTGGCTGGCCCTGGCCACACGAGGCTGCCTGCAATTCGGTCAGTCATCCCCCTTTCTCTACAACTTTCAACTTGCCTCGCTCTGAAGCCAACAGCCACGAAGCAAGCTGCACGGAGCGCGAGAAGGCAGGCAAGCAGCCTTGGTAAAGCATCCGGGCTTTAGCGCTTTGGGCGGGAGGTACAAGCATGCGAGAGCCAAGGCACAGAACAAGATTGTGAAAGCAGAGTTTGGGCGCCTTGGGCCGTCTGAAGCCCCCCAACATAGCAGTCAGTCGCCCGAGGAGACGAAGGGCCCAGGGGATAGGGAGAAGTGGACTTCAGGTTAGGCTGTGCTCAGCATGTCTCAAAGCAGTTGGGGCTGGCTTGCTGCTACCGGAAGGCGAACCCACAAACAAGCTGTCAGTGACGTGTGGTTGCGATTGCAGCGATTGCATCGTAGCTTTGCTCATGATCTTGTTTTGCGGCCTCTTAAGCCCAACAGCTCATTCCGAGCTTGATGCAGCTCAAGTCCAAAGATGATGACACAGTCCTGCAGGAAAAGCTTGCGTGAGCCCATTGCCTCATCCCGCGCGGCCTCCCTGAGAGACTCCCAGCCAAGCAGGTCCATGGCTCTATCAGCTCCAGCTTAGATCTGCTCAGTGACTCCGTAAGCCTCTGCATGTTCTGCGCCTGCCTTCTCGTGCTTTGATGTGCTTTGCACGACGTGGTCCCTTCAGCTCTTTCCACAATGGCGAGCATTCAGCTCCAGCTTGTTCCAGAGCATGCAAAGCACAATCAAACCCCATAACCTGCGAAAGACATGAACGTCCTTAAGCGATTACGTCAGCAAAGCCCGCAAAGACTGCCGCTGTTACATGCATCCTGCTCCCGGTACTACTGCGGATACACTCAAGTTCGAACCCTCATGCTGGCATGGTCACATAGCACTCTTTGAAGGCTGGTTTGAAACTTGCTGAGAGTCTGTCATAGAGATGAGCATGCACATCTCCAGACCACGTGAATGCCTCGCGTGATGAGAACTGTGCTTGCATTGGGGTGGGAGATGTGCACGGAAATTCAACCTTTGCAGTGTTGAAGCGTGCAGAAGTGAGGCCTGGGCCTGTGCGTTCCCCGTTGCAAGTAAGAAACACTGAGCCGTCTGCTAGGAACCCAGGCCACACAATTCCGGTGTGAACGAGTACATGCGAAAATCTGCGAGAACTGTACAGTTTTTGTGAAACCAGAGGCTAGCCCAGGGCAGACTTTGAGTCAAGTGCGCAAGGCTTGGTCCATCTTCAAAAATCAATCCATCTCTGTCGTGCCATATTTGCCCAATCTAGTCCAGGAGTACCAGGTCCGTTGGTGTCTGGATGATAGCTGCCATGAAGGCATCAGCACAGCGGAGTGGATTTCTTTGCATGTGTTTGGCCAAAAGCAAAGAGCCATATCAATTGCAGAATCTGATTGAGGTTGAGCTCATGCGGTGGGATGTCTTCGCATACCTGACCAGAATGGCGGCAGACTCTCAACCTTGCTAACAATTCCTAAATATACTACAGTAGTTTCCATTTCTCTATTACCCTTATATAACCCCATTATATTATAGTAGTTTCCATTTTCTTCTCCGTTATCCCTATATCACTTTCCACCATCACTTGCAGCTTGCCACGGAGCGCCCGGCCTTGTTCTTGGTAGGTGAGCCGTGCGATGGAGAAGTCCTGAGAAAGCTGGGGACATGTTACATCAGGGTTATATTGGGGTTATATTGGGATAATGGACAATAAAATGGAAACTACCATAGTATAATAAGGGTAATGCTGCAGGAATGAGATAGGTCCAATCCCTCTACGAAACAGAATCTGCCGTGCAGGGAGGTGCTAGTTGCCTGCTGCAATGTCGCTTTGCCGGAGACTCGCACGCCTGCAGGTGGCAGAGTGCATCTGCTTATTGGTTCTTAGCAGAGAACAGGGGAATGTATTATATAGGGATTATGTAGGGATCATGGAAAAGAAAATGGAAACTACTATTTGGGTTTAGTATTCAAGGATGTAGGGAATACATTACATAGGACTTAGATAGGGATTATATTCCCTCATTGCCTACTTTGAACCAGTAAGTAAGTCTAGATCACTTCGACCCCAGAAGCCGGCTTCGCAGATTCTTGAATCATGAACCGGATCCTACTGGACAAGCCCGAAAGGACCTAAACCCTAAACTCCTAAACCGCTAAACCCCAATACCCGCAACCCTAAACCCCTAAACCGCTAAACCCCTAAACCCTAAACTCCCCTCAACCCCTCAACCCTAAACCTACAAGACCTGTAGACCCCCATCTTGAGAGGTTGCCTGCTCCGGGGGTGTTTTGCAGCGCAGACGCCTTCAGTCAAACGGGCGGTGTCCCAAAATCAGGGGTACATTTTAAAGTGAATTATTAGGGCTATATAAGGGTACAGGGATGAAGGTTAGGGTTGAGGATTTCCCAAAATTAGGGGTACCTTTTTGGGGGCTCCCAATAAGAAGGACTAGAGTATTTCAGGGTCTATGTTGGGTGCCAAGTCAGTGTAGTCAGTATAGGTAAGAAGACGACAAAAACACCTGAGGGCCACCTCCCAACAACAAATGAGCTATAGTCTAAACTCCTGGTATCCACCTTAATAACCCCTATAGTAGTCACCTATATAATCTCCTAAATAACACCCTTTGAGGAGTTTAGACTATGGCTCAATTTTTGTTTGCGGAAGTTAAGCTGCTTGTAAAGAGCATGCAGCGCGGCCGACCTTGTTGGTGCCTGTGGTGTAAGGGCTTCATCATCAGCAGCTGGACCTCATGTGCTCCGCATCTCGGGCTCAAAGAGTGAATGCCTGACCTGGTGGACTTTTCAACCTACCCCTCGTCTCCCCACATGTAGCAAGGTAGTGAAAGGTGTGATGATCTCCGAGGTAAGGCTCAAGCCTTCAGTCGCACGGGCACGCCTGGATGGAAGGCTTGCAACAACCAAAGAATTCGGGTGGAGCTGCCACTGCAATGCTCATCTTTCAGGGGCAGAAGAAGCACGAGTAAACGCAAAAAGTGCAACGCAGCATCCAAGTGATGCTGTGCTGCAAGATCTGCTCTCGGGGCATGAGAGTTCTTGGCTTGCCACATCTGCGTCTTTGATGCAGCTTGCGGCATCCAGCTAATTCTTGAATCGAGGTGGGATGTCAGGCTCTGCTATGTCCAACTCAACATGCAGCAGCGCTGACGGAGATATACAGGCATCCCACGCTCACGACAAAACTTGACTCTTGGGATCGTGCATGTGAAAAGGGGGAAAATCGAAGGCAGCCTCACCAGCTGACCCCCCCATTGCAGAAAGCCCGAACAGCTGAACAGTTTCAGCAACACGTGGTTTCTTTTTGTAGGGCCCTTTTGGTACCTTGAGGTCTTAGTGTTCGGGGTTCGGGCAGGCTTCCTATTACAAAAGTGCCGTTTTCATTTGTTGGATGGCGCAACTTCTGGCTCCAGGTCTTGGTCCTGTGCGGCTGGACGGCTCGAGCTTAAAACCTCACATTCACCTTGTTCCATTACACTGCTCTTACTTGGACCACAAACCTGAACTTTCCAGCACGTGCATGGCATTGCATGGCGGCACTTGACAGTTCAAGTTGCTTTTGGGTGCAGGCTGTGCTTGTGGTGTCCTTCCCCAGCGCCGCAGCAACCAGTTGCTCGCTGACGGTCCAGAGCTGGTCTTCAAGTGGAGGGCCTTGAGGTTTGACGGGATGACGGATGTCCAACATGCAGATCAGAGATTGGGAAGGTTGATGAGTGATGAGGACCACAAGGTACGACAAGCTCAATGGTAAGTCAACCCACGCCTTGGAGGTCCGCCAGAGCACATCGCGCATAGAAGCTACCAGACGTCACATCAGCTGCAGTGCAGTACGCCACTGTGGCCTGGGCTTTCGCGGCGCATGACACTGAACAGCAAAGAGGTGGAGCCTAATCACACAAAGCCGGGGCCCTGGCTGCTCCCTGCTCTGGCGTCTGGGCCCTGCTTATGGCCTTGAAGATGCGACGAAGAAGCCATGGCAGGTGACGGTCGATGTCCGTCGCCACTTCGCCTCAGCACGACATAGCCAAACTTGGACACAGTCTCCTCATGCGAGCGTGTTCGATCCTTGCCTGGTGTGCAGCTGACCGCCTCAATCTTGCTTTGCAGAGACCGCGCGAAAAGAACATTGCAGTACCTTAGCAGTTTCGACAAGCTTGCTAGGGCACCTGAGCTATAACAAGCGAGGGCACCATACGCTCAGGTCTCACAGCCCAGGTGCTTGGAGGCCAGATAATTGCCAATGAAGCTATAATGGCCTGAGCAGTTGCATGAGCCAGCAAGCTGCCTTGTTTGCTGACAATCTCGTAGGTTTGGTGGATGCGGCTCAGCGCGGTCCGTGCGGTTTGCGGAAGTAACACCCTTTGGGTGAACTACACCTGCTGGCCCACTCAAAGCAGCAACCTTGCCTTTCTTGGTTGTTGACTGGCATGTGAGGTCTGCATGCATTATTTCAAAAATGTTGAGCTTGATTTTGCCCCAGCAGCTCGGACTATTGATGTTCTCGAGGTCCACTTGAAGAAACTTCCTGACATCTCCCCCCTGTGCATGCAGACCGCCCGGAAGCCATGCGCAGGAGCAACGATTCTGCCAAAAGACTGACCCACTCGCTGCAGGTCGGATGAAACCATGACCTGAACATAAGCTAGCTGTGCAAAAAAAGTCTTCAAAATGACCAAAATGGCTCCGTGCTGATGAAGTCCAAGTTACCACTCGCATCGGCTTTGTGGCTGCTTTCACAAGCTTGGAAACCAAAAGGAAGTGAGCCAGATGGTTCCTCAGGGTGATAGTCCGGCGCTGAAGACTGCTTTCTTGCAGTGTCTTAGCAGTTCAAGGACGGGGGGCACAGCGAATTGACTTTCGTATCCTCAGCTGCCCTTATTTCAAGCAACTTACGAGCAATCTGCAGCTGAAAAGTCCAAGTGTCCATCCTTAGTAGGCGTCCATCTCGGAAGCGTTGCGATGCCAGCACAGCACACAATCACCTGGACAAGCGATCTCCAAGACGACAGCGACTTTTTGGGTTGATTGATTTCATACCAAGGCGCATCTGGTGGTGCCAGGGCCAACTTTTCACTCAGCGCTTGGACTTCCACAAGGCTGCTCAAATCCGCGACAGCAGCTTCGCCTCAGGAGCCCTCTTTTGACAATCGTGGTGCAACAGCCGATGGCATCACCAGAAATTTCTGCGGTGCAGCCGGATCGCAGCGTTTCTGCGCGTCGATTGCAAGCTTTGCACGCCTAGGTTGCGGAATCAAAGACTTGCCTGCATCTGGCGCCGCAGAGCACTGCGATGCACGCTGGTCGCACATGAGATTTGCTTCAAATGGAGCAGGACAATGCAAATGCACTGGAATTGCCTGTTGTCTGAGTGCATAAACCATCAGAATGCGTGAACAACATTTCTAGCTTGACAAGCTGAATGTAGGGCAAGCGGCATATTCTCCACTCGCTCAAGGCTTCGCCCATGTGCAAGGACCCGGCACTCTGAGCCTCAAGCCGGAGGCAAAGAAGCGTAAGTGCGGGTTCTACTAAGCTGGAGGGTCAGATGAGCCATGCTGGTCTCAATACCACATTGCTAGGTCCCACACACTTTAGGAGGGCCTCCGTCAAAGCCAGGCCAATGCCATTGCAGGCGCCAGTGACAAGGACCTTTGCTTGGGAAGCAGAGCGATGAAAGAAATCCTGAGTATGGCCCTTGGAAAGCCCTTGGCACATGCTCAGATCGACCCACACACTGTGATGCCGGCCGTCTTCCCCGCAAGCGATTCGCCGTGCTTCACAAGAATCTCTGCAGCTGTCGGCGCATGCTTCGGGTGTCGGCGACTGAGCCAAAGGGCCATGCTGCCAGCAGCCTGCGGCAAGGAAGAATGCACATCTTTTATGGCTGTCTGATTTTTGAAGCAAGCTCAGGCGCTGGCCACGGCAGCTGCGGTGACGGCAATTGTAGATTCCATGCTCAAAAATTTGCTACTACAAACGTCTGCTGTTTTCAATATTGCGTGCCTAGATTCATTTTGACTGGTGCTGCAAGCCACTGCAAATGCTATAGCTGTATATAGCTGTACACTGCTGAGCAATGCCGCACAGTCAACAAACTCAGGTGAGTTAAGTAGTCGCTTCCCAAGTCTTGCCACCCTTCACCGCAATTACTCTGCAGTAGCCGATGGCCTTGGCGGTGTCACAGGAGCATCGAGTCCTGCGCCCGCTGCATTCCTTGGCCCGTGACTCTTGGCCACCCTCCAGACGAAAAGAGGAGTGTTGCTGGCTGAGGGGCACGAGTGCTTCGTAGGCGGCTTGAAGTCGTCGGAATGCTATTGGATCGCCACCCTATTCAAACAAGGCGGTCAAAGCCGCTTTTTGCGAAAGCCGGGGCCGCACCTTGTCCGGATGGTGCTGCCTTGCGAGTTGACGAAACGCACGGCCAGCCTGCAATGATGGATTGGAAAAAAGCAAGGAAAGCCCCCGCATGCTGACCCTGCAAGGCCCTGGCCTCACGGGCCCCTGCTTCTGGGCCAAGGCCAAGAACTGCGCGGTGGTGTGCGGAGGCCTCAGGCGCCCAGCACGGAAATCATCGTATATCCCTAGTTTACCCTGGATCCTGGCCTTGAAGGCTCCGGGAGCAAAGATTTCGCTGAGCGGCCGCCAAGCGTAGCGGCCACAGCCTTCCCCGCGCAGAAGCGCCTGGCAAAGCACTGGTCGGAGCTGGCCTTTGGGAATAGCTTACGGGCATGGCAGTCCTCGCAACCCTCCATCAGCAGCACTCTCACCGGTACAAGCCCGTCTCCCAGATCAGCCTTGTCGGAAAGCTGTTTCAGCTACTTCCAGGTCATCAAACATTCATGTCGGAAGAAGGTGTTGACTTCTGACATTCAGTTGGCGGCTCGTAGACAACAGCGAAAAAGGAACCAGCCCTCATCCGCAACCCGAACACTAAACAGACCTCGGCATCAGCACCGAGTGCGGGCAGGAAGCCGTCAGCTGCCTCAGAGCATGGAAAAGAGGCACACGAATGAACATTGCAGAGCCCATGCTCCGGGCCTCAGCGCTTCGCACTGACGCTTCCCTCGCACCTCACAAAGATCAGGCATGGCGTCACTTTGCTGTGGCATTGCTAAGGTAGTTTCCATTTTCTTTTCCATTATCCCTATACAACCCCAATATCTCCCTATATGACCCGAACAAATACCCTAGTATAACCCCAATACATACCCTATCATAATATAGTAGCTTCCATGTTCGTGTCCATTATCCCTGTATAACCCCAAAATATATCCCTACATAGCCCTACATATCCCTATATAACCCCAATAGATATTTCTGTATAACCCAATGTATACCGTATCATAACCCCAATATATACCCAATTCTGAATCCAACATATACCCTATTATAACCCCAATATTGTAACCTTAATATATACCCTGTTTCAACCCTAATATATACCCTATAATACCCCAATATATCCCTAAACCCTAAACCCTAAGCCCCAAACCCTATTATAATACCGTTTTCCATGCACCCAAAACTCCCTGACCTGCAGCTCCATCGGATTCGACTCCACAGGCCTGGCAAATGAGAAATATAGGGTTTAGGGTTTATGGTTTACTATTGTTACAGTTACTAGTAATCATGTTATGAGTAATATTAATATATCCAAAAGTATTAGTATGCTTAATATTATTTTTGTATTGGTATGAATACTACCAGTATTCTTACTTACTGTTCCTGCATTGACTACCAGTGTTCAATATTGGGTTTTAGGGGTGTTACCCCAATAATGGAGAAAAATGGAAAATGAAATGCAAATTGGTATTACATAGGGGTTTATAGGGATTAGTGTTTAGTGTTCGTACCGCTTGCATTTGCTGATCATGCCATTATAATCCGCTGTAGCTGTCCAGCCTTGGCTGCCCGACGCTTGATGCAGGATGCAAGCAGCACGAAAGCCTGGCTGACTTCAATGCAGGGAGCACTGGAGCTACCACCCGGCCAAATAAGACAATGAGATTTCCTCCAAATCGCTTGTCCTCTTTCCACTTGCCAAGTCGAACCTCCTGTGGCTCTGACCTATGCTGTGCTGCACTTCTGGCAACGTAATTTTGGCGATGTCATATCAAGGCCGTCTGGGCTGGGTGACCAAAAGCATGTAATTAGCACAAGGTCCTGCTTTTGTCCAAGCAGGACAGGAACGGGCTCAGGCAAAAGACTTTACATGCGAGCCTCAGCAGCGTCTCAAAGCAAAACCAGGAGGCATCTGCAGGCTCCCCTCCCATCAGATGACCAACGGTCATAAATACTTATCACTCCAGCTGCTTTCAAGGATAGATCGGACCGAGCCCTGATCGTCGAACTGCACCGCACCCCTGGCATGCTGGGATGTACTGCCATGATGCGGCAGGAGACCAGCCGCACCATTCAGCGCATACCAGGAGTGGAGTCTCCCCGGTCTGCTGTCCGGGGGCACAGGCCTGGCATTGCGTGATGTACTGCCAGGAGGCAGCGGGGGACCATCCACACCAATCGGCACATCCTGGCAGCGGTGCAGCAGGGCCTTCAATTGGCTGCACCTGCCCCGAGCAAGCACTGCAAGCTGTGACATATTGCATCGAGGAGAGTGGCACCCACTTGCACCAGTTTGCACAGGATGCGGCGCCACCAGGGGTGTTTGCGGAACCAGCATAGCCACGGCACTCCGGGATGTACTGAAGGCTTGCGAAAGGGACCGTGGCGCACCAGGTGGGATACCCAGCGACCTTGACCTTGAGACCAGTCTTCTCTCCGGCATTTGAGCTAGCGCTGCCGGCTGTGATGTTGGTATCAGCAGCCACGCCGGGCAAAAGCAACAGCAGCAAGAACGACGAAGCAGTCATGGCGAGGGCCCAGTTGCTCTTTGTTCAGATCAAGTAAGCCTCCTGTGTCTTGAGCCTTCTGTAGCAATTGAAGAATACGTCGGAAGCCATGCACTAGAGCGCAAGCAGCCCGAGGCTGATTATTCCTGAATGCCGTGCCGCCCTCACCACGTCCCTGCCAGGCCTTGAATTCAGAGGCTGCTCCAGCCTGCCCAAACGCATCCCTGCCACAGCATAATCCAAAGCATGCATAAAGGCTCCCAGCCTGCATGTGAACATTGCCGGGAATGTCTGGCCTGGGCAATCAACTCTTCACATGCATTGACTTCAAACAGATCTGGCCTGGAAGACAGGCACCTTGTAAGCTTACGCGAAGGAGATTGAATCTGCAGCCATCGGCTGCAGTGGCAGCCGTAAGCTCGTAACATGTCGGCAAGAGATCGGAGCAGCGCCAGTATGTGCGGCTCCTGGAGCTCGATTTTCAAGGTGCGGGAGAGACAGGAGGGAGGAAGGCTGACAGAGCAAAGAAGTCAGGATGCCTTAGAAGAGGGTGGGACCGTGTAACTTTTCCCGGTCTGATAGTCACAAAAGGATTCCTTGAGATGGACAGCCTTAACTTAGTTTAAGGTCCTTGAATCCATATATTACCCCAGCTTCCATTTCATTATCCGTGTTATTTTCAATGTGATTCTCCATTATAGGGAGATAATGTAGTACCCTAAACCATAGTTTCAGCTCCTTGGCATCTGCCGCCTTCAAAGTGGTGCAGCTGTGCGCAGCAGCCTTGTACAATGAGCTTCTTCAGAGGAAGCTGCATACAAACCCCCATGATCCCCTCAGTACAGACTCCAAACAAAAAAACTAAACTTCTGACCTGAGCACTAATTGTCCATGTTACCGTTTCAAGGGTCACTGTCCCAGAATGTCCCAGACCCCTACGTCATCACTTTGGAATCCCTAGTCGCATCTCTCGGATCTTCAGAAGTACCCCCAGAAGCAGCCCTTGTAAGAAAAATGCTCCAACTTAGTGAGGAGCTATGGCCAGGTCAAAGGGCAGGGCATAGTCCGGCAAGCCTGGAGAACTCCAACAAGCCAGCTCTGAGGGCTTTCTGTGAGGGGTTACACAGTGATTATGAGCGGCCGCAGCAGCGTAGCAGTCACAGTCACAGTAGCAGCAGTACCAATTGCAGCGGCAAAGCAAGCAAGCCTTTACATAGAGTGGACCACCAACCCCATGGGCTGAGGAACCGGCGGCCCAAGCGAACTGCACCAGCATAGAAAACCGAGTAATTTTGAAGCAGAGAGAGGCAAGCCCCACTGATCTCCTGACTTTGGTTCTGGCAAAAATTCTTGAAACACATGCCCCCGCACCCTTGCTTGCTCCGCTCCTCCGCCAGGGGCGGGTCATCTGTAGCCGTCTGCATCAGCATGCGCTGAAGGAGGGAAGGCACCAGCGCCCTGTTCCAGCAAGATGCAATCATTTGCAACGTGCAAGCGGCCTCTTTCAACAAACATGCTCCACAAGGCACATGACATGACGTCGCGCTTGTGTGGTAGCTTGTGTAGACTGCTAGCATTCACGCCTTGCATCTGTTTGGGCAGCATTCATATGCGGAGGTGTGGCCAGGGAGGCCAGGACCTCAAATGAAAGTTGCACTCAGTGGAGCCACGTGACAAAGCCTTGACGAAGTCGGGGCTCACGCAGCTGACCAGACGCGTGCGTCGCGACCGCTGCAAAGTCGACAAACGCGGCCTCAGAGTCTCGGGCAGAACTGCAACCTTCAAATCGTTGCACATCACTCCGAACTCATGGTAAGCTGCCACCCATCCTCCAGGTGTCCTGCGTACGTCTGGAACCAGGGATGCAGCTACCCCTTCTGCTGCGTCGTCATCCGCATCGCTGAGTCCTCACTGAGGATGTGCTACACTGTGGTGTTTCACAGCCCTACATGGTTCACTGCGGCAAACTGTTTCAATCAGGAACATTCTCCCGTGACCAGGCTAGCAACAAAGAGTGCTATTCACCATCAAGCTGGTTGGAGTTCGCTGGAACCCAAGATTGCTCGGTCTCAATACAAGGGTTCAGCACATACTTCTTACCCCCGAAACTAGAACCACTCAAATAATTTGCAATACGGACGTCCTTGGCCCCAGGGGCGGTCCATCAACTCTGAGGCGGAGCGGTCTCCCGCCTCCCAACCTCAAACAGCAGCTTCTCTGCCCACACAGATTGAAATGCTCCGTTTCTTATGCAATGGGGTTGGTTGATTGATGGTCATGATACGGAGGAGTTGTGCTCGAAGCCGCCATCCAAGTTGGTCAGCTTGCTCGGCTTGGGTGCTGAAGACTCAATGCCCTTTTAAAGAACTTTTTTCAGCACGAGGGAAGTGGGATAGTTTCTCTGAAGCTGGGCTCCGCGCGATCAATGAGCTCCCGTAAGGTGACTACAGCCATGGTTTGGTGGAAATGGAAATGATACTCGAGCAGCTGCAAGCACCACCAATCTTCAACCAGCGGTACACCCTACAAAATCATTGGCACTAGGATGTAAAGTATCCGAACGTGCGAGTGGCAGGGTGCCTGCAGCTGCAAGGGGCAGAAATTGCCCTTCCAATGTACAAGGAGAGCTGTAAGCCGATACCACAGCAAGTCACGTCAGTTGCGCTCTAATGGACATGCTGGATTGCTGTTCTTAGCTTGTGGCACGTCTGCTACAATACCAACACAAGGTTTGGGGCATAGACATTCCACCAAAGCCAACGAGTATTTTTCCGCAGCGCATCTAGCTCGAAGGGCTTGGCGCGCGAGGTCAGCCTTGCTCGACCTGAGTGCAGTGACACCTAGCAACTCATTTGGAACGATGCCTTACGTAAACAAGCAGAACAGAAGGTTCCTTCAATCGATCCCCCCCCTCGGCAATCGAAGTCTGAAAGATAGCTTGGGGCGTGGCTACTTCCTCGAAGAAGTAGCGCCCGCTTGACTCCTGCCAGAACCATCGCTGGCCTGCTCGACAGTACATATGGTCCAGGGGACAGGAGGTCAAATGGCTAAGCTAAGCGCAGGAGAAGCTTCAAAATGTTGTCAGAGCGACCACGGCATTAGGAGAATCAGGTCACGAGATGCTGTTGCCTTCTTCAGTGAAGAACATCTCCCAGCCGTCTGCCAGGCTGTCTGCCCATAGAACCTGCTAAAAGTTCAGATCACCACCCTGGGCCACTGGGATCCAGCTTTGACAACAGACCTTAACCGACCCGCCGCTTTTTTCACCCGCTGAATCTCACTGTTTTGGGTATCTGCATGCACACTGCCTCTCGGCTGCCTGATTCCTGAAACTCCTTCCTGGCTCGGCGGCGAAAACGATTCAAGGCAGAAGGCACTTGCATGGCAATCGTCGCTGCGTCACATCGCGGCAGAGAATGTTCTCCGGTGGCCGGTTACCTCACTTCTTTCCCGGCAGATGACATCAGTTAGAAAGTACTGCAGCTGTTGCAAATTTGGCCAGACGCTTCAGGCTGTGCCCTGCTTCTCCATGAGCTTTTTGTGCTCCTGCCGAGAACTTAGAGCAATATGAACGATGCATGAGCGAGAAAACGAGAGGAAGCACCAGCAGCGGCGGCGGCACAGCAGAGACATGTCAACATACCGCTCTACGTGCGCTG
>CAJNIZ010012703.1:47955-77975 GCA_905231905.1 Symbiodinium pilosum | reverse complement strand
AAGAAGGCGTCGGCGTACACCACGCAGTTGACCGCCCGTGGGGCGGTGAATGGCACCAGGCGAGGTGGGACCTGTTGCAGCAGCGCCGCAGTGGCCAGGAGTGCGGCCTGGAGCCCAGGCGTGAGCTCCGATTTGTCGCCCGAGTGGGCGCCAGATCTGGCGTAAATGGGCGCCACCGCCGCCCGCCCCACCTTACCAAACACTGTCTGGTTGACAAAATTGAGCTTGCCCGCCAGGCGGTGGGCTGTCTCCGGGGTGAGGCGGTTTATGCCAGTCCCATGAGCAGGAAGAAGTCGGCGAAGCCGTGGAAGGCGGAGTGCGCGAGGTCCGTGGCATCCACCCCGTTGAAGTCGTCGACGTAGTGGCCGCCCACGAGGAAGAGCAGGGCGCGAGTGAGGAACTGCAGTGCGTCCCCTGCTCCATTGAAGTTCCACACAGAGGCCGCCGCCCCGAAACACATGGCGTGGTGGAATACAGAGTAGGTCCCGAGGCGGTGTGCAAGATGGTGCCGCTGTGGGACGGCACTTTGACCGGCCACTGGCGGTAGGCGTTGAGGAGGTCATGGCCCCAGAGCCGGACCGTTTCGCCTTGTTGGGCCAGCCGAGCCAACATATCCACCTAGTCGCCCACCACGTGGTGAGTGGGGACGTCGAGCTACGGCACGCCCCCAGTCCCGGGCGCAGTTCCCGCCCCCGTGGTAGGCGCTTGATGCCCGGTGTTGCCGGTCGTCATGGGCGAGGCGGGGCTAAAGGCGGCAAGCTTGAACACACAGACTGGCGAGCAAAGGGCGAGATCTAGGCAGCCCAAGCCACGCGCAAAGGGTTGGGCCTACTAATTTTTCCGCCTGCGCTACCCCCTCGCGGGGGTGGGCGAGTCCTCGCCCGGAGGGCGAGTTGTCCGTCTCAGGAAAGCAGACCATGCACAGGCGGTGTTCCTCTTGGCGGCTCCAAGCTCGAGGGGTCCCTTCATCGGGATAGGTCCACCGCACGGCGCCCTCCACTCCAGGCGGTTGCCGTGAGGCTCATTGAAGTCGGGCTTGCGCAAGACCGCGTTGTTGTGGTACGCCCGGTCCTGCCACACAATTAAGGCGGTATGCCGCCCGGCCACCTGGCCCCAAAGGCTCCGGCGCCCGTCTCGGAGAAGCAGACGAGGCACCTCCGGGCCGTAGAGTGGCGGAAGAGTAGTGAGCACGGCCAAGAGCCGCCCATCAACCCAAGAATGTCTGGTCTGTTCTGTGGGCGACATCGACCCGGGGCTTGGACGTATTCGGCCCACGGGCCGTCGTTGAGCAGCCCGATCTCATTGTGCGCCCACGGCCCGTGGCGCCGGCGCCTGCCGCCCCACGGAAAGCAGACGATGCACAAGTCGATCGCTCTCGGAAGCACATCGTACCTGAGCACGAAGTCTCCGCCATATCGCCACTGACATGGCGTGGTCCAGGCATCGGGCGACTTGCCCTGTTAGTCCGGGTTTGCCAGGTGCAGGCGGCTGGGGCCGGACGCCGCCACAAACGCAGGCGGCGTAGGTCGCCCCCCAAAAACGCTCACCTGTACGGGGCGGGGCAAGGCAGTGGCCGCCCTGTCGCGTGGTCCTGGCCGCCTCTGCCAGGCGGAGGCCGACCTGATGCCAATGGCGGCCGGGTGGCCCTGGCCTCCGTTAGCCACGAGGAAGGATGCTCCTGTTACCCTGGCGGCGTGACCGCCGACCTGGGCGGTGACCAGGAGTGCCGACCCTGCAGGCGGCGAGGACCCTCTCCAGCATGGCCACCCAATCTCGTTTGGTGGTGGTCCCGCCCAACCTGTCAGGGAAGAGCGGGCTGTCGGGGCTGTCCGCCCCCAATGCCCTAAGCCGGGCTAGGTGCCGGGCGCGCAGCAGAGCGTGCGCACGGTGAGTATGGGTGGTCTTGTGTGTGGGAATCTGCAGGGTAACCTCTCGGAACAAGACGGAGATGTCGCCCACTTTGGCTGTGAGGCGGACTCGATCTCGCGGAGCATGAACCAAGGCGTCCGCCCCGTGGGACGGGAGTTGCCCGTCCCAAGGCGCCGACGGCGCCCTGGGCTGTATCACCACCATGAGCGCCAAGAAGTCAAAGGCGGTCTTGAGCTTGTTGCCCGGGAGGCCGCGGGTCGCAGCTCTGTGGACCCTCCTTGCCAGCTTCTTCAACAAGTCCGGCACCGCCTGCTGTAAGGCGGTCTCTTGGTGGCGCATGGCTGCCTGGAAGTACAGCTTCACCGAGCTGTACCCCGCGGCGCATAGACGCTCCGACCTTGCGCGAGGCGTCGGCGGACACAGGCCAGGGCGGCACGCCCCACTCGTTGCAGATGGTGACCCACGTTCTGACCCGGGACTCGCCCCGATTCTCGGGCAGGGCTGCCGCCCTTGCGTCTTCACGGGCCCGCTTTTGTGGACGCCTGAGTGGCAACGGGCGGCTGGTCCGCCCGTGCGGGGGCCGCATTCATAATGAGCAGCGCGGCCGCCTTGGCAGTACCCTGAATATGTCGCCCAGGCTGCCACCCCCCTTGCTTGAGGGCTGGCAGGTGCTCATGGAGCCCCAGGAGCACTGCCCGGACCACCAGCTCTGCGAAAAAACTCGGTGGTGCTGCCGCCATCGCTTGGGCGGTGAGTACTAGTTGCTCTTGAGCCAAGCAAGGAGCCCTGCAGCGGTGCCCGATTTCGAGTGAGTACGCCTGTGACCACCTCAAAGTGCGCCTCCCCAGACCACGTCCGCCTCCAGCAAGGCGAAGGGAGAGCGAAGAGACTACCAGTCGAGGGAGCCACAGACCACCACAAATTACGCCTCCGCTGACCACGCTGTCGGCCGCCGAGAGCGCCTTTGACACCTTATGTGGCCCACGCCACCCATGAGCTGCATGCAAGGAGCAAGGCGGCGCAGCCTTTTTGACTCAGGCGTTCACAGAGTGGTCTTGGCCACCTTAGGGGCGGCAGCGCCGCCACCCAAAAGGCGGTGGCAGGCGGTCTGCGGAAGAGCAGGCCAAGGGCCAGCGCGGCTTCCAAATGATCGCCCAGTAGGGCGTTGAGCACCGTGAGACGCCCAGGGCTAGGTGCAGCGGACCGTGGGGGCTCAGATCAAGCGGCCGCCGTGTTCTCTGGCGGGCGGGAAGGACGGGGTCCTGTCGAAGTGGGATGAGGCCGCCCTGGCCGAAGCCGCCTCTTCATTCCGAAGGCTTGCAGCGACGCCCTACGCCACAGCAGGCGTTGCCTGAAATGCAGGGCGCCATGCACCACCCCAGGACGCGTCCCTCATCCCGGGCGTCTGGGGCGATGCCGGCCAGAGTTCAGTGGCGTGGCGCTGGATGAAGAAGTAGCTCGCCTCCCTGGAAACAGGGAACATTCGAAACTCGTCGGCCTCGATCGCCCTCTCGATCTCATGGATCTGGGCGAGCTCTCTTCGGCAGAGGCGGAGCGAGGCGGGGTTGGTCACAGGCTCGGTCGTGACCGCCCCCTCCGACTGCCAAAGGCGCACCTGCTGCGCCTGGAGGCGCTCATCCTTTCGGCGGTTGCCGAAGGGGATGTCATGCTCCAGGCGGTCTGGCCGCCGGAGCGGATTGTGCGGTCTGACCGCATAAGGATCCGCCCTCAAAGGCGGTGGAATGGCAAGGCCTTTGCTTTGGCCCTTGACGCCCGTTCCGCCCGAAGGGCGAATGCCCTTTTGGCCCTTGCCCGCCACCCTGGGCCTCTTGCCGCTCGGGCTGGGCTTCTCTGCGGTCCAGCGCCCGCAGCAGCTCAAAGATCTCGGGCGCCGAATGACGGCTGTAGCTTTCAAAGCTGCCCACTCCGGGCGCGACCCGCTCACGGGCTAATAAGATCGGCCCCCAGCGGGCGGATCCAGACCCAGTGCTGCCTACCGCCACGGGGGCAGAGCAGACGCTCCATTCCGCACCGCCTTGCAGCAGGCGGAAGCAGCAAGACTGGGGATGGGCCCCTCGGGCGTTGTCTCTTCGCCCTGCTGACGCCCGGCTGGGCGTCATCCGCAGCCAAGGTAGTAGGCGCCGTGGCTGACATAGAGGTCGGTCCAGCCGTAGGCGCCGATGAGGAAATAGTGCCGCCAGCAGCAGCGGCGGTGTCCTCGGGCTGTTCGCCCAGGTAGGACTCAAGCGAAGTGGGACCGCCCGAAGCAGGCGGCCACACTGGGTCCTGCGTCGCCATGCTGGCGGCAGGGGAAGAGACCGCCGCCAAGAACGAGTCGCCCAAATTGTTCACATTCGCCTCGGACGAGGCGGTGACCTGGTTCTCGGCGTTCACCGCCGGGTCCAGGCGGTAGGGGGAGCTCGAAGCTTGCGCCCCAGCGGGGCACTGCCGCCCTCGTCATCAGAAGGCTCGGGCGTTGGGGTGCGTCCCACCGCCCGACGAAGGCGGCGGAAGGGCTCCCGGCCCATGTAGGCGAGGGCGCCCCCGAGGGTCGCCTCGTCCAAGGCCGCCAGGCGGCGGAGATCAGCGGCCGCCGCTGCGTAGTTGTCTGAGGCCGCCATGGCTCAGGCGGTTAGGACAACAAAGTAGGGGCACAAAAAGGCGGTTCGAGCAATCAGGCTGCGGTGCGCGCCCGATTGCTCCATGTTCATGCGCACACAAGTGTGCTACAAGACAAAAATGCACACACCTTTGG
Organism: Symbiodinium pilosum; assembly: GCA_905231905.1. Taxonomy (NCBI): domain Eukaryota; class Dinophyceae; order Suessiales; family Symbiodiniaceae; genus Symbiodinium; species Symbiodinium pilosum. The sequence continues at coordinate 73,351 of CAJNIZ010012703.1, read as the reverse complement.
CTTGACAAAAGTTGCCGCACGGATCGGTCACGTGTGTACTTGCACACGAGCAACCGGCCATGGTAAAATGATTGCCGCAAGCATCGCTTCAATGGCTCCTCGGGTGTTTTCAGCATCAGCGACAGCGCATGAACCCGGCCCGAATCCAGGTCCTCTCCTGAATTGTATCGTCTGTTGATGCTGTTTGTTCGCACTTCACAGAGCTTAGAAAGCTTCGACTGAATCTGATGGCCCCGACGAAGGAGTGCCTGCACCTCGCGCTGTCGATTCACGCGGGTCTTTCCCTGGAATGCCTTGCCAGCAGCTGAAAGCTCTCCATGCAGGAAACAACCAACGCAAGCAGAGTCTCTTCAGCTATGATCGCAGGCCTCGCTGACCATAACTATGGCCACCTGAGCTGAGAAAGACATAGATGGACCTGAATCGTCGACTCCGTTCCGCCCGAGACCGCAGGCCTTCAGAGCGCCGCAATTGCCGCCTCAGTTGAACCCCCGAAGCGCTTAAGCAACGCATGCTGCAAAGCCTTCAACAGTGCAGTGAGCTCGCATGGCCAGCCGCATCAACTCTCATTGGTTGATGTGCGAGCTACAACAGTCCGGCGCATGTTCCTAATTAGTGTTATGCTGTTATTCTGCATTCAAGAGACCTTGATCTTCAACGTCCAGGTACCTGTGAGTGATGGGTGCACTTCTGGCGGAACAACCGACAACAGTCTGTCTGCATGTTTCCACATGCAGCACTGGAAGCCGTCCCCTCCTGATCCCGGGATTAAGTCAAGCCACGATGGAGCATACTTTTCCCTAAGGCGTCTTTCAATGTCCTGGCAGAACTCTGTGCAACTCATACATGGAATGTTTGAGGCAACACTTTTTCGCCTAGAATGCTACAACCATTGCTGTTGCTTCCGCTCAATGCAGGCACCTTCTCCAGCGGAATGCCTCAGCACGAGGCTAGCCGGGCTCACAGAACAGCAGATCTGGGCTTGAACTTTGCTACCGCAAGTGCGCTACATAAACTGTAGTGGGGCGATGCACCAGGCGAATCCTGCATTGCAGATAAAGTACCAAGACAATTCAAGTCATCGGGCTCATGAATGCCGGGAGAACCATTCATGCCATGATGTTGTGAAAGGTTGCCTTTTGCAGCTTCTAGGAAGTATGCTGACAGGTGCCCTTCCTCAACAAAGCTTATAAATTTACAGAACCCCGTCCAAGTACTCAGGCAACATATCGGAATATGACAATGAGTACTGCAGCGGCCGCAAACTGTGCACAAAAAACTCCGAGGGAAGAAGCGTTCCAGCAACAGTTCCGTGAACACACACATGGTTCAGTGCCCTTGAAGGAGTACCCGAGTCTCCTCAAAATGATCGTCGTTGCACCCATGAAAGAAAGCATGCGAAGGAAGTGTCATCACGATTGGCACTTCTGACTAGGGGGTGGCAAGCACGTCGATTACATGCGATTACCATGGCTCGGGCAAAGATAGCCACCCCCAAGCACTGGCCCCCAAATCTGAACGCGGAGGATGCACTATTGCGTATCTCTGCATGTCTGACCAGCATGTCGGTAGCGTACTCATGCTTAGTTTGCAACTACAAAATCAAACCATGAAAGTGGTTGCCGCCCACAGTGAGCTTGACAAACCCTTTATGCAAGCCTGCCTGGGCCAGCACAGGAGGCAATATAACCTCAATATACTATTGTAGTGTCCGTTTTGTTTTCCATTATCCCCATATAACCCCAATAGATATAGAGCAACTGAGCCCTCAAAGACCCCCATAGAACCCTGTATATAGTAGCTTCCATTTCATTTTCCATTTGATTCTCTACCATTCCTATATGGGTGGTTGTCAAAATTATGGTCCCTTTTTGGGTACCCTAAATATTAGGTGCCGTATTCTAATAGGGATCCAAAAAGGGACCCTAATTGACAACCACCCACATAACCTATATTGGGGTCTCAAGGACCCCAAGTCTTGCCGGGATGCTGAGGTCAGGGGCGCCCGGTTGCTGGCCGTTCACGGCCATGGCGGCAGCCTTCTGAGCAGCGATACCTCAGTGGTATATTATAGTATATACTATAATTCTAGTGTGTTGTAATATATTATAATCTATAATATACTATAATATACTAGAGCTGTTGTGGAGGGCTCTTTATAGGGATAATGGAAAAGAAAATGGAAACTACTATAGGGTTTGGGGTTTAGGGTTTAGGGATAATGGGAATTGAAAATGGAAAATACTAGAGTGGGTTATATTATAGTACGGATAATAAAAAAAATGACACCACTACAGTTTATTGGGTTAAAGTAGGGATAATGGAAAAGAAAATGGAAACTACTATTTGGGGTTTAGGGTTTTGTCTCGCCAGAGTCAGCGCGCGGCACTAAGAGGGCATGGGCAAGAAGCAATGATTGGTACATATCGATTCAGACTGGCTAGTCGAAATGTAGATGACTAATATTGGTGACCTCAATCAGTCAAGCTGCCTTCCAGCCCCGAAGCCTGCAGGGCAAGGAGATCATAGTGTCTTGTGGATATGGGTATTTCTTGAGAGTAACGCCCCCACTAGAACCCAAGTGCTTCGTGCAAGAACTGCCCAACAGAATGGCTCTATGATTTTGAGAACCGCTCTGCGTGCGACCCCGTGCATGCACGCATATAAGTGTAAATGCAGATGCGCATATGCGTGAGCATTACATACCCAGGTGGCCCCTATGTGCTTCTACAATGGGAGCTCTGGTTCTGCTTCTCCGGCCTTCGCAGCCTGAAGCGCCACCTCTTCCTGGTTGGGCTGCAACACAGTGACACTACCACCACCAGCACCACCACCTATTTACTATCCCCACCCAAAGTTCCGCTATGAAAGTTGAGAAAGTTAAGTAAACAGGAACTGAACCTTAGGGGGTGTAGTATAAAGAGGTTATTGGAAGAACACAGGAACGTAGGAGTTCACATTCTCTTTTGGTGCTCATTCCATATGAGGGTTGACCAGCGCCCGCACGCGGCGCCGTCTTCCACACGTGGAGTTGTGGCCCATACATCCGTAAACTGGTGCACAGGATTCTACAGGATAAGACCCTCGCTTGGCGAATTCTTGTGCCCGCCCTTGCGCACACAAGGGGCTGACACCACATGCTCACAAAACCCGCCTTTGGCTTTGCAGGAGCTGACGCAGGGGCTGGCGGAGAGGGTGTGGCAGTTTGCCTTGACTCCAGGAATGAACATCTGCAATGTATGCCTGTGAAGGTTTGTTCTGCTCGTACTTGTCAATGCCAGCCGCAGCCAAGGTTACTGGTACCAAGGTTACTGCTTGAGATTACGAACCCCTGCTGGGGCGCAGACTCAGCATCCAGAAAGTCTCAAAAAATCAATCTGCAATCAAAGGGCGATAGTCCTGCCTCTGTCTCCTTGATCTTGGCCTCCGTTGGGTCATCAAAGATCCAAGGCAAGGGGCACTTGCACGAACAACAGCATGGAAACTGATATCTCCAGATGAGCTTCAATAAAGCTCACGTGAGTAGGGTTTTTCTTGGTGGTTGAACCCAGTAAGATTATATTCCTTATATTGAATACTATACCCCAAAAGGAGGATGTAATCTTGCTCTATCTTGGGTACCATAACCCCCCAAAAAAATACGACTAGCGCGCGTCCAAACTGCATTTCCCAACCAGAGCTTGCAGCTTGACGAGTTGAAGGCCGAAACGAAGCTTTAAAAAAAGCTTTGCTAAACCTCCCACTTTATGGTCATTTTGAATACTGTTTTTTTGCTAGTACTGATGTTGTTTTCCTGTGCTCTTGTTGTCATTGGTTTTCGGTCATTTGTGGACGTGCTTCCGTACGCGGGTCTCACCAATCATTCCCAAACAACCGCAAAACATGGTAAGTCGAGCTTGAACGACCCCTGGTAATCTGCACGTCAAGAAACATGAAAACGCGTTTTCAGCTTGGTTTTTGGTACATGGGGCTACAGTGTGGCATGCGCCAAACCGACAGACGGGTCACTTTTTTGAGGGTGCTGGGCTAGCTATTGCAAAAAGGAAATGGCATATTGTGACCGCTTTGAAGAGAGTCGTAAACTTGGGAAAACACTGCACCGAGTGATTTTTTCTGCGACAAGTTCGAAAGCCTACACTTGGGGTCGAGGCAGGAAAACAAATTGCAGAGCAGCAAAAGTGCTGCGACGAGTGTGTTATTTTCTCTGAACGCTCAACGTATGCTCTTGGAAGAAGAGCGGAATTTGCTTTGGGCATGGATGCTCTGGTCACCATATGCTCTTGGAAGACGAACAGAATTAAGGTTTGGGCATGGATGCTCGGGTCACTGTGTGCTCTTGGAACACGAACGGAATTAAGCTTTGGGCATGGATGCTCTGGTCACAGTAGGTCCAGGTGCAAGAAATCCTAAGCATGCCAGAGCGAAAGGGAGGAAGAAATATCGAGAAGTTGAGAAGACACTGCATCCCGTGGGTTTTTCTACAATGGGTTCGAATGGGCTCGAGGCAGGCACAAGTAGGCCGACACAAGAATATGTGTTTCGTTGGGGGTCACTCGGGCACCACTCACCCAAAACATGAGAATGGGAGCACTTCACATCAAAGGTAAGGAGAGGTTCGTCCTCTGGGAAAAAGGACAATCCTCAACCCTGAACCCTGAACTGAACCCCACACTCTAAAACCCAAAGGCCAGATGCCGAAACCTGAAACGCAAATGCTACAGAAAACCCTAACACCTACATCCTAGGTCCAAAACTCTGAACCCAAATCGTCAATTAAAATACGGGACCCTAAGGCACGAGCCTGCAGCTGCTGCCGCCTCAGCAGTGCGAGCACAGCCACGGCCCCAAGCGAGGCAACTGACACCTGGCAGTTTCTCAACATTACCATGACCTCTCAATCTGACCTGGAACCCTCCAAAACACATCTTTAGCTGTGTATTTGGGGGTGGTGGGGGGGGTGTGCTATCGATTTATCAGCAAAATACAAACCGCTTTCGATACATCCATGGACGAAGTGCATGGGGATTCTGAGGCGGACTTCATGGGTTTCTTTGGTCAGATCCAAATGTACATGGCTTTCTGAGAACTAAATCCCTGTTTAAGTCCCTACGCGGCCTCTAGCCCGCGTAAAACAAACAAGTGCTCTTTGGGAGGCCACAAGTCCAATTCTCCGTGCATGTAGGACTTCTCATGCCTTCAACACCCAGCTCGGTAGGGAGTCCATGGCTGTCAGCGGGCCAGGGATCTGCTAAGGATTGCTACGGAGTGCTTCTTGCAAGAATATGGCTCTTCTTGCTGCCAAACAACTACTCTTCAAGGAAAGTCGCGTCTGCATGAGGCGTGGTTGTTGCTAAGGACTCTATCCTTCAGCAGCCTGCGGCCAAAGCAGCAGTCCTGGATCATGCTGCCATGCAGTCAACCATACAACCACGTTCTCCACCGTTCTGCTTGGAAGGAGCTTCAGAGCCAACATGGATTGTGGAGGGCAGACATGATGCAATAGGGGTTGCTTCATTCCAGACAGCCTCCTCGGTGGAAGGGTTCCAGAACCAGACGCGAAAACTTTCCGGCTCCAACCAGCGCTCCCAGACCTCCACAGAGCACGAAACCTGCAGATTCCCTCCACCTCTCAACTCCAGGCCTCCTCCTGCGCTGATGCAGTGGATGCTGTGGATGCAGACCTTGGAGCAGACAAAGCCAGCACAAATTGCGGCCAATCTCCCACATGAGACTTCGGAGCAGCGGGGCCCGTGCGCGTCGGAAGCGGCTGCCACGGCCCCGCTCTTCAGGGCCTTGGCACACAGTTGGCAGGAGCGAAAACACTTCAGGCTATGGGCACTGCGTTAGAGGAACAAAGCGCCAGGGCCTCCTGAAGAGGAAGAGTCTTCGCATCCGCGTGTGCCTGTGCTATTTGGAGCCCCGTGCAGGATGAGAGTGCAGCTTAGGGGGACCTTCGTTTCCGACGACACTTCTTGGGATTTGCCTTGCTCAGCACTACTGATGCATAAATCTGCTTGCCAAGGCACACCCAACTCCCTGCCTGCCGTGAAGACCGCAAACTCTTCCTGAGCAATCCACTACTTCGAGCGCCGGCAAGAGCTTGGGTAACCCGGCCTCGATCTCGTAGCGCTCCTGTCATTCTTTCACTCTGCATGTTCAATGCAGGTTATTCAGAGAACTGCTCTATGCGAACCAGCAGGCACCCTGCATCTTCTAAAGGGCATACACCCTATGGCACCTCTTCTCTCTCGGAAGTTCTTGGGGACAGGTTGAAATGTCGCACGGGACCCACCTGCATGATTCAGGACAGCTTCCGCTTGGAGCAGCTAGCCAGAACAATGAACTGAGTTGATCCATGAGCTTCAGGGCCAAGTACCAGCCGCGACCCCAGAACCCAAAATAGTAGTTTCCATTTTATTTTCCATTATCCCAATTTAACCCCAATATAACCCAATATATACCCTATTATACTATAGTAGTTTCCATTTTCTTTTCCATTATCCCCAATATATACCTCCCAATGGGTTGTATAATTCTTAGAGTCAGCGCTGGAGCTGCTTAGGTCCAGGCCTCTTCGGCGAAGCTCTTCACCTCAACGAGGCTGTCCGCGTCAACCTGGGTATGGCTGAGGGCAGACCATAGATGCCAGGGACTGAAGGCTGCGCCTGCTCATTCGCTTCTGTTGGCGAGCTGGAGAACCTCAGAAGCTGAAGACGCTTGGGGGTTCCAAAATCGCAAGAAGACAAAACCTTACGACAGAGTCGGTCATACCGCAAGAACGAAAGGAAGAAGCACCTGACCACGATTCCGGGATGTTGTTAGCCCCTCAGACTCATGCCCAGAGCAACGGGGGTAACCATCATCTCGAGGCCTCATCGCAAAGAAACCGCGTGTTTTTGGCAGCCCGTTTCCTGGGCATAGCCCGACCTGCTGTCAAAGTCCGCGTAGTTAGCGCGACGGCCTGTCTGCATCCGCACACCCAGTCAGGCGAAATTGCATGAATAGCCTTGTTTCCATGCCCGGGAATGGTCAAGGCATGTCAGGGCCTCGGGGTCCCAAGCGAGAGCGGCCTCGCGGCTCCTGGGATGGAATCAACAGTGTAATCCTGGCATTGGAAAGGTCATCCCATCGTTAGACCTGCCTTGCCAGCCTGTTCTCTGAGTCTCCTGCACTGTCTACATGTTTGTAGGTTGCCCGAATGTCCACGTTCGTGGTGCCTTCTGCCGTTTCCTTAACACACAGCCCAGCAGTCCTATATTCGTGAGACATGTCCGACTCAGGGTACAAGCACTGCTCTTGAGCCGGGTTTCAACTTCCCGCAGCTCAAAACGACGGCCGATCCTCGTCGGCGCAAAGAAAGTAATAGCTGATGACCAAAGCCACATCACGCTGATACACACCAACCAAGTGCTCTGTGCTCTAGCTGGGAAGGGCTCACAAGCTGCTCCGCTTCACAGCTTCAGCAAGATGCTGCAAAGCACATGTGCCCACACCCAAATTCACAGCCTGCTCCGGGAGTAGAGCACCACACGCTTCACGTCCTGAGCGGCGCAGTTTGACATATTTAGCCTCACTGAAGGTCCATCTTTCGCAACCGCAGCACGAGCGTCCTCCTCGGTAGCTCCTTGGAGCTCCGGTTCGGAGAGCACTGCGCTCCTCACAAGCACAGTACATCAGTATCCGTACCGATTGACCTAACTCTAAGACACAGTAACACCAACAGTAGGGCCCCGGCAGACTGATCCAGCCCTCATTGGCTTCTGCCTCATCCTCAGCTTTCTGAAGCATGCCCTCATGTGCCTGCAAATCTCTCCTTTTGCATATTCTGCCATGGCAGGCACAAATCAACCTGCTGGGCAAAGCACCATGTGGTATCGAAGCCACGCGGCCAGGACTCAGCTGGTAGCACAGTTGGAGAAGTCAAGCTTCCACAGATCAACGCCGTACCACAAGAACGCCTGTCACGAAAGTGCGCAGGGCATCTACGGAAGAGAAGGTGCACTTACCACGCTTTGGCGGAAGGATTCTGCACCCTGACAGCTTCGGCTGCTACCACGGCAAGCTCTTACCCTACCTACGACGATCCACACTGGGGTATGGTAGGTCTCCCCTGTGCTGCTGAGACTGTGGCAGTGCGAGATGCGTTCATCGTCTGGACCTGCATGTGGCATGTGCATTGCCTGTAGCCCTTGTTCGGAAACATCTGATCACCATAGGAAACTTACACAAGTGCAGCACCTGGTACATTGCTCAACAAAGATTACAAAAAGCGCCTAGTGTCAAAATCGCATGCGACTCTACTGCTTGAAGCTTTGCTTCCACGCAGTGACAGCCTCCACATCGCTCACGCCGCCCAGAGGCACGGGAGAACGTGATCCTGGAATGAAGCATTCCCCCAACACTTTTATAAGCCTGCTGCTGGAGCTTCTCATGCCGTTTAGATTGCCTCATGTGAAGATGCCTCTCAGCATATCTCTCTCCAAGGAATTGCACTTTGGAAACCTTCCACAGAAGCTTGGTGGCAGAAGCTCCTGTTGTATGACCGCCGATCTTCCCTGAACGGCTCGCCTTCGCTACAGGCCGTCTTGCATGAGTCCAAAGCTGAAGGTCATATAGCATGTTGGGGTTTTATAGGGATAATGGAAAGGAAAATGGAAACTACCATATTATAGGGTTATATAGGGTCTATATTTGGGTTTTATAGGGATAATGGAAAAGAAAATGGAACCTACTATAATTGGTTATACATAGGTATTATGCAGGGATAATGGAAAAGGAAATGGAAACTAGTGGGTTATACATCGGGGCCTGATAGGGATAATAAGAAAATGGAAATTAATATAATGGGTTATACATAGGGATAACGGAAAAAAATGGAAACTACGGTAGAGTTATACATAGGGGTTATATAGGGATAACGGAAACAAAAAAATTGAAACTACTATGATGGGTTATACATAGGGGTTATATAAGCCTTTGTGGAGTCAGCTAAGCGCCTCACCTTGCCGCCGACTCCGCACCTCATGCCACTTAACCCACTATAGTAGTTTCCATGTCCTTTTCCATTATCCCTGTATAACACCTATGTATAACCAATTACAATAGTTTCCATTTTCTTTTACATTATCCCAATATAACCCCAATATGACCCAATATAACCCCAATATAACCCCAATTCACGGCATCACCCCATGCTTGTGCCAATATTCAGACTGTGGTCAGGCCTCATACTCAGAACCACCTGGCAGACGTCAAGATTAGTGGAATCTCGTTGAACACTGCTTTTCTCCAGAGCTCATGATCCTTTGCAGATCCTTGCAGCACATAATTACACATGCTCATTATTATGGAAGGCATGGCTACGAAGTCACATCTGAGTACAGACATCTCCCGCATCCAGCCTCTTGCTTCTGCAGGCCCCTGCAAGTGGGCATTGTCCTAAATTACTATCAATACGGGGTCCCATATTTGGGTTCCTATTATAATACGGGGCCCTATATACATTTCCCCCATTTTGGGAACAGTAATTTGGGGAAACTTCCAAGTATAAGTGGTGATGCCAGGCACAATCACATGGCAAGCCAGTCACTTCAGATTGCATTTCATTATCAAGCTTGGAAGTTCAAATGTTCTCCTGCCCTTCTCATGCGGCAGAAAATTACAGAATGCATCTGACATATTTTATGCGAGATGAAGTGAGCAAACCAGCACATCATGCATGTTGCAGATCTCTGATAGTAATAGTAGTAATCATGCGCTATTATTACTACTGTTGATGGACCCAATCCTGCATCAGTTTTCTTCCGCGAGCCATCCCTGCCAACCCTGAATTTTAATATTGATTACCCCAAAATAGTCTAAAGGGTCACGTGCGCGAATGACCGAAATCCTGCATGACCCGTATGCGTTAGCAACATTGAAATTAGAGGGGCAGGGGGAGCTCGATCGCTGACAATTGCGTGCTTTGGACCTATCAGGTCATGCACGATTTTGTCCATCCACGGTACTATTACTATGATTACTATTTACTATCACTATTATTACCCTAAACCCTAAACCCTAAACCTTATTGTAACTATTAGGATGCCTCGGCAGGTCTTGGTGCGTTGAAAAAGTCATCCCACTCACGTCCTGTCAGCCAGCAACCGCATAGCTACCTCGAAACCAACTCCGCTTTGAATACCGTATACCACAATATACTATAATCTATCTGCTATATTATAATATACTATAATATATTAGAATATACGATAATATGCAGGCAGAGGCCTGTCGTGGCATCTGAAGCTTTCGGGCTGGGGAGCGTCTTGCCCTGACACCGCCATACCACACCGCAACTTCAAAAGCTCAAGATGCAAGCAAATACTATTATAACCCGTATACATACCTTACTGTAGTAGTTTCCATGTTCTTTTCCATTATCCCAATATAACCTCCAAAAAAACGCTAAAGAGCCCTAAACCCTAACCGTGACCACTGGCAATGAGCAATTATGGCTAGAGCTGCCAATGTTTGCTGGGTAACTTGAGCAAGGAGGCTCAGTAATCTGCCTCCCACGGATCGACGTCAAGGCCAAGGGACTCAGGCGGGCCTGGCAGCGTTCTTCCGATAGCTTGCAAGAAGAATGGTTGGTGAAGATTTTTCACACAAGCGACAACGCCCCAAACTGTTGACCTTGAGACCATATCTCACTGGTGCCTTTGGGCTTTGCCTTCACAGGCACGCTAATTGGCTCCTGAAGCGAGGCATTCGAATGCAGGCGAGAGATCTGGTGTGCCAACGGAATGCAGTGCAGGGGCGCCTTCTTCTCTGTCTGCGACGTCGCCGCTGTATCAACCTATAGGATCTGTTGAATTTTTGGTGATATGACAAGATAGGTTGTGCCAAAAAGAGGATTGGGGGTTGGCCCTGGCTTGAAAGCCCTAACAAGGCGGGGCAGGTTTCAAGGTGAGCAAGGGCTACTGACACCAGGAATGCTCTTCGTACCATTTGATGGGCTGCTGAACCATAACATACGGACCAGCCCGATATCAAAGTTGACACAAACATCTCTCAAGATGGATGCTTGGCATGCGGGCACGTCCAGCATAGCCTAGCGTGAGCAGATGCGCATACCAGCCACTTGGTGTCAAGCAGCGCTTCGCGCATCGACGTCCTTGCCCTTGGTTGTACCGTCCAGCCACCTGCAGAACAGAACTGCACATGGATGACGAACGACGAACGAGCTGCTCGGATGTTGCGAGACTGATTTAGGGGAGGCCTTTCATGTGACATGGCTTCACGATGGTCAGGACAAGATGGCTTTCCAGAATTCCACGCTCAGCCAGGGCCTGGCCTGCTGCGAGGCGGCGCAGGGGCTTGCGCAGCGGCGCTGCCGCCCTTGCAACAGTGAGCTGTATTGCGCACAATAGCTTATGCCTGTGCCCTGCCCGGCACAGTCTCTTGGTGCATGCTGTGCCTGAGCCATGCTCTCCACCGCCATGGAGAAATCGCGCGGGGCCCGTTAGACAGTCAGGGCAACCATGAAGCAGTCATGTCTTCACCCAACCCAACAGAAACAAGAAAAGACTTCAAATTCCTGAGATCTGTTGGAAGGAAAAAGCACTCCATCGTCTGAAATCACTGTAGTGAAGAGATTCGATTACAGCTGAACAAACATCATCGGTTCCTCCCATCTTTCCAGCAGCAACATAGTGTGAGTAGATAGTGTTGCTGTTTATGGGCGCAGCAGCATTGAGCCGGAGGGCACATATCTTAGTCAGACAAAGCCTGAACCTTAACAAGTACATAAAATACGAAATATTCTCACAAGCCTCAGCTTCTTTATGCTACAAGAAAACTCCTTGCTGGCAATCTACCAAAGAGCAAACAGCGAATGTCACAATTGTACTCACGCACTGAAAAGGAGCGTCTTGGGATCCCACTAGCTGACGCATCCAACGTGCTTGAAAACCTTAAATTAAGTTACCATAATGGGTATATATAGGGATAATGGAAAAGAAAATGGAAACTACTATAATGGGGTTATTTAGGGTTTAGGGTTCAGATTGGAAGTCTGGCCATATTGGTAGCTTTCGAAAAGAAGCTGCTTATGATATGCAATGCCTTCCAGCCTGTGCTTAGGCCGTGATATACTGCCTGCAGCCGCGCCGTTTAGAAGCCTTCTGACTCAAACAGAGATTCTGGCGTGCCAATGTTGGACAATCTCGGAACCCTCGTACAGCCCGTGTGAACTTCATTGATCAACAAAAATCCACGGAACAACCCCTGTATACATCCTGCAAACCACGACCCCGGGTGGCAAACTGGGTTGTTTTTTGACTCAGCAGACGCTTCTGGACTGCCAAAAAAGGGTGAGACGGATTTCACTGGTCTTCCCAGCATTTGTTGAATAACAGCTGAATAACAAAATACCTACCTGTCATGACATAGCTGTTTGAAAGCACAAAAGATGCGAAAATTCAGAGGTCACGAGCTTCTCAAGCTTCGCTGGAGCAGCCCTCACGGCCCCACTTTTCTGAATTGCCAACTGGGCGTCCAAGGCGAGCAAGATGGACTCGTCCTCTCACACGACAAAGTTCATGCCCGGGATGCCCTGCAGAACATTGGTGTGGACGTGGCTGACGCGTACGATGCTATACCAGGATCAGATCAGGGCTTTAAGATGGTGTAACATGGTGTATCAGTGTATCAGAATGCGAAGAGTTTATTGGCTTTTTGTTGGCAGCCCGGCAGGGAGGCATGTGGCTGCACCCTGAGGAGCTTGAAAGATTCGGCGCAGAATGTGCATAACACGAATCATTCCCGACACTAGCTGAACTCGTGTGACTGATTGTTACGCGTATCGTTACCTGTAGTAATGACACTACAGGGCTGTCAAGCTTGTGCACATAGCCCCCAATGTTTCAAGCGCGGGTCAAGAAGAAAGGGCAGGCCTTATGGTAGAGCGCTAACTGGACCTCCGCAAGCAGCGGGATGCTAAAAGACTGGCTTCCAGCGGCGATGCTATAGCCATGCTCCTCGCAATGATTTGATCGTCCAGATAATGCTAGGGGCGGTCCAGAGGGATGTCAGAAGGACACGCAGGGCGGGCGAAGACGGCTTGGATGGCTATGTTGAAGTGTTCAATCACATGAACCTTCCGACATGCTACTAACCGAAGGCCCTGTCCTGGCATGAGCCCAGCTCAAACTGGCCAAAGTTCTGCAGAGAAGTCTGGAACTTCCTTCCGTGGCATGTGAGCTTTCTTAATAAGAATAGATGACAATCTCACCTCCGAACCTATCCGCAGAAGAGGAACATCCCTTCCAATAAAATTAATATGAAAGTCCTGTCGACGGATGCTTCCGAGCAGAGGCTGCCGACCACTTTGAACATCTTGACGGTGTCCTCCACAGGTCCAACATTGGGGTAGTATTAGGGTAATATTGGGGTTGTATTTGGGTCATATTGGGGTTATACGGGGGTAATATTAGGGTTATATTGCTGCTCTAGCGACAAGCGCATTGAGAAGCATTGGCCTGAGTGATGGCGGCAAAGACCATGTGCAGACCGTCCAGGACATCAAGATCCCCAGCCTGATTTCAAGGCATCTGCCTTCTGCACAGCTGAATCTCTTGCAGACTCGCATGCAGAAGCCTTGCGGAAGAGGGCAAGTTCCTTGCCAGGAAGGCCCGGGATTTCCCTGGCAGTGGACAAATTTGTCCCAAAAGATTCCGGGGAAACAGTTGAGGCGATGGCTGCTGCCCAGCACTTTCCGCATAGCCGGCAGAAACACAGGTGCCCGTCTCAAGGCCAATCCTGACTTGTGCTGCCCATGTTGCTAGAGTGAGGCTTTGAGACACTTTGAGGCAAATTGACCACGCAACTCCTGTTCTCATCGCCCTTCCCGACAAAAAGGTTGGCTCACGCTCTTGTAGCTTGCCGCATTATGATGGCTGCCCAAGTAGAGCAGGCAGCATTGCCCTTTCTGTCCCATGACGCCGGGTGGCGGAAGCTTCAAGGAAGTCTCTGCCTCTGAGTTTGAAAGAGCCAGCTCACCTCAGGCTTGTCAATGAAACAAAAACTATCAGACTGCACTTAAAGCACTGAGGAAGCAGGTTTGGGGATCCTCCAACACCTGTATCTTGCCATGCTTCGTGCCTATGCCACTCCAATATTACCTCACAGAGGTTTGAAGCATCGCCGAGGCACCACACACACCAAACGCCACCTGGCAGCACAGGGAGGACAGACCGCTTTCGAGGTGTAATGTGAACGACTGCGCTTAGCACAACCGCTGTGTTTCCATAAAACCGGCTCAATATACTGCTTGGGGACTCCACACATTGGATACCCTTTGACCTGGCCTTGCGCAGCGTCACTGTGTTGGCTGGCTGACGGCTGTACACATCCCAGCTGAAGGACGCAGGCTCCACGCCCTGCACCAGGACTGCCATCTTTCAAGCACGTACAGTGAAGACAGCTCTAAGACTTGAACGGCTTTGCTGGACAGCCGAAAGGTATTTTCAAACGTGTCCCAGCATCTCATCCTTCTTGACTATGCTCGGGCAAGATCAAGGACATCTTGCAAGGCTCGCCCAGCCACCTTCATGAGGGTTGCGTTGAGAACCGGAAACTGGCGCTCTAGGCATCCGCGGCCGTTCGCGGGCTGAAAAGACGGATCCTGGGGACATGAGAATTCTGTGACAAGCAAGAAGCAGAAGAGCGGAAATTCAAACGGATGCGAAACGGCACGCATTGAGCTCAGCTATGCCTCCTAGCTGCTAGAACGAACCTCTATCAGTCAGGAAAGCATTCTGCAATTTATCACGCTAATACAAAACTACCCAAGGATGAAGAAAAAGCACCCCATGGATATACCACCAACTTCTTGCGGACCGAGTTCCAGCAACCCCGAGAAGGAGAGGCCCATGCGCATAGCCAAGCTCAGGCAGGCCTACGAAGAGACGCTAAGGCCGCTCATGCAAACTATCAATAACTGGGATAATGGAAAAGCAAATGGAAACTACTATGGTATATTGGGGTTATATTGGGATAATGGAAAAGCAAATGGAGACTACGATAATATATTGGGGTTATATTGGGATAATGGAAAAGAAAATGGAAACTACTATCCCTAGGGTTTCCATTTCATTTTTCATTTGCTTTTCCATTTGATTCTCCGTTATAGTAGTTTCCATTCTATTTTCCACTATCCCAATATAACCCAATGGTACCATACAGTCTGCTTACTTTCTTTCACTTGCTGCTAGAAGCGGCGTCTCTAATCTCAGTGGCCAAGGCCTCTTGGCAGCTTGCGTCGGACTCTGAGACGTACTTCTCTTGGCCCTCACCGCAGGTTTCGCAGCAAGCCGAACCTCCGCAGTTCGAGAGTTCAGGAGGTAGATTTGAGGGCCCGAGGGTTCATAGTTAGGGGTTAGCGGCTTCAGCTTGTGGGAGCTGGTTGTGCCCTTGAAGTCCGCTTGCAAGGCTTGCAGTCCAAGAAGTTTTGCGACCATGTGCTAATTTGCTGCAGCTTCGAGATGGGTGTTTTGCATGAACCAGTTTGAGCTCAAGTTTCTTGTAGGTGAAGCGTTGC
This sequence comes from Symbiodinium pilosum, assembly GCA_905231905.1. Lineage (NCBI taxonomy): Eukaryota > Dinophyceae > Suessiales > Symbiodiniaceae > Symbiodinium > Symbiodinium pilosum. The sequence goes on along the minus strand of CAJNIZ010012703.1, from coordinate 57,771 downwards.
TGTACCTTGCCTCGCGAGGCGGGCTTGCCGTTCAGCTGCTCACCTTGACTCCCAATTGACATGCGTCCCAGTAGCAACACAGTGGCAGTAGTTGCAGTGGTCATTCTAGTAGCAGCACCAACAACCTGCCAGCAGCAGCAGCAACAACAGAATCAGGTGTATCACTACTGGCTGTGACAGCAGCGCACCGTCCTAAATGGTAGTAGCGAGCAGCGGTTGTGATGTGGTTGTACTGAGGCAGCACACAACATATACCGTGAGGCATACTACTAGTATACGGACTGAGCCAAACAATGACCAGCTTAGTAGCAGAGACTGATCCGTAACCACTTTGTACGATGATTTGCTTTCAATGCGAGAGCACGCAAGTCCAACTCCCATGTTAGCGATGACTCACGAAAACATGCAAACAGGGATCGCGCAAGCATTGGCTTGGGTGGTGGCAACACAAACTTTCCTCGTGCTCCCGATCATCAAACAAACGCGAATGATGATAATCGCAAGAGTATTTGGCTGCAGAAATCTGCCAAAAGTAGTCTCAGAAACTGAGTCAAACAACTGCGAGCGCACCTTAACGGGACACGTGCGCTCGCAGCCGAATCTCAGCTCTCAACTCACTTGTTGTGCAATTCCCAGAACATCTGGCCTCCGCATACAAACAGCATCACTTGCTTACTCATGGAGTGGGGTTGAAGCGTTCAAGTGTAGACTAAGGACCACCACTACTGTGGTATCTAGCGAATATCACGTTGCTCCTGCGCACATCTAAGAACCTTGCTTTCGGAAGATGCCAAGGCCCAGTTGGCCGACCAAAGGAATGGACACCTCGTGGAATGCACATGGATGGATGAGCCTGGTGTGAGGCCCAGAAAGCACAAAAATGCCGCCTCTCTGGTCCCGCGAGACTCCGTGAAGCCCAATGACTCACATGAACCTTCCTAACAGGACCCATGGCATATTTGTGGATGAGCTCCAGGGTTCACGACCCGGTCCTCCAGCCCCGCCAGCTCCTGGGCCCAGTCCACATGTGAAGCGGCGAGGCGCACCTGAGGCTGTAAACCGCGCTGGGCATCCTCCGGCATATTTTTTTTCTTTGTCCACACTCTGCTGTTCCATGGCCTGTCCACACTCGATCCCAACAAGCTTGTGCATGTCCACCCGAGCCTGGCCAAAGGATGCCACACACATGTATACACATGATCAAGAGGGTCCTGACAGCGCGCACCTCTTCTGCCGCAACATTGGTCACAACCGCTGCAACAGCAATAAATGCCTGCCAGATCATGAAGAACACTGCGCTGCAGGCCTCTGCTTGCATGGCGCACGCCTCCTAACAAACACAGGACTGAGCACTTGAAAGCGTTGACATCAGAATTCAAGGAAGCGATCGAAGTGCAATGAGCAAACGTGCACACGAGTCAGCCATGCCCTTCATCGCCTTGTGTGCCTTTCTTGCCATGATGCTGCACAACTACAGGCAGTCTGTAGGCGAGACAGTATGCAATGTAAATGACTCATGCTTCCTGGTGAATCTGACCTGCTATTGAGAGAGATCCAACGGAAAGATAAGGACAATACATGAACGTCTGCAACTGCTACAAGGTCTGGGAGGCATTGAAGAACAGGCGCAACTCAAAACCGCTAAGCGCAAGGCCGTCCTTGTGCGGAAAATCTCCCCCAATAGACACGTCTAGGCCACTTTGGGCCACCGATCTCTCCGCAGATGTTCTGCAGAAAGAACACAGACAAACTTCTCTTCTTATCCAGAGCAATGCTTGGCAGCAGAGCTACCGCGCTAATGCGCAATGAACAGGGTTCCAGGGATGAATTCCCGAGGCGGAAGCAAACTGACCTTTGCAGAGGATACGCGCATGAAGCTCTAGTGTATTGGCTCCCATGATGACAGTCGCAACCTGTGACAGCACTTGACCATCCAAGGCACTGAGGGAGTTGAGGCTTCTAGCCGTCTGCGGAGTTCTACTTGTAGCTCCCGAAAGCGCTCCTTCAGGAATGGCAGGGGATTGTTTGCGTGAAAACCTGCGGCTCAAAGCTGTAGAGTCCTTGGCACTGCCGGTGGGTGTCACCTTGGCCAAACATGTTTTAAATTGTTTTAATCAGAGCTGGTCAGGCTTGCTTGCCGAGCCAGCCTCACGTTCCGTTCTGAATCCTGACGAGTCACCCCTTCCATTTCCTTTGCCAATCGCTGTCCGCGGCTGTGAAGAAACAGAGACGGCTCCTGGTGGGTGCAGGCAGTTGCCAAGGGACGGAAAATCGAACAGTGCAGCTTGATGTGAACAAGTGCAAGCATCGCCTGTGAAAGGCCAAGAGAAGTAAGCCAATCCCACACCTGAACTCTACGTCAGGCAAAGTCAGAATGATGGCGTCTCATCCGTGCTTTCAGGTAACCTCGAGGAGCATCCCGGCGGTTTCCGAAGCAAGCGCTGCATCCCATTGCATATAGGTGTACCTGTCAAGAACATCCCTTTTCACTTTCAAGCACATGAGGCTTCTGAATACTACGCCACTCGTGTACGGCCTAGCTGACTACAAAGCTTGCAAAATCCACGCCTGACAAGGGATAGATCCAAGTCCACGGCAAAGAGGAGGCCTCAAAGCTAGCCGACTCCAAACAAAAAATAGCTTTGAATATCAACATCATGCATCTAAGGGTCCCATGGCACCCGAGAGACATCATTAAAAAAGAACTGCTTGTTTTGTCCATTGGCCCCACTGCCATATCCAGTGTCGCCGACCAAAGAGACTCCCTGCATCGTCTGCCAAGCCTGCTACCAAGAAACGACTCCCCGACCACATTGTGAGACGACTACCCGGCTTGCAGCGCAGAAGACAGCAAATAGCGCAGTAAATGCAACCGGAGGGCGAAGTGCTGACAAGACGAAACTCTCCTCTGGCAGAGCCAGACCTGCGAGACTACAATCGACTCTCGTCAACCAGCTAAGACTGAGAGATGCCTCGCACTCCTGCATTCGAAGCCCGCTTCTGGTCTGGCAGGGACAGCGCCTTAGACGGACATGATGTCGAGATTGCGGCAGATGCGGCAGTTTGCTCTGCTTCACTGAGTCTGACACGTAGACCCGCTGAGCAACTTCGGACAACTCCTTTTCCTCGGAGTGGCACGGCCGTCAATGTTTTTCACGGGGATGCTTTGTAAGTTAGGTTCCCCCTTTCCACCTTGACACCTGTGGAGTTGTATAACAGTATAAAGAGAAATCGCTACATCCTATGTTCGGCCTGGCCCGAGGCTCTGCAGCCATCGCTCCCGTGCTTGCTCCACAGCTGCAGCACCATCGCTCCCCTTGGAGTCGGGCCCAGCCGGCTGGGAGGCCAACTTCACTCCCTGGATCCTCGGAACATGAGAAGGGAGCTTGAAATGAGCTCCGAGACAATGGGCAGAAGAAAGCAACAAGAGCAAGCGCTGCAGAATACCTACTTGCCAACTGCCCAAGAAGGCGAAGCGCCTGGTCGTCGCCGCTGTTCTGCCTCCACCGTGCAGCCGCGCTGGCCGCAGGAAGCACATGACTCTCCAGCTTGTACTGGTCGTACCAATTGGCGCTTGCACCTGCAGGGCTAGGCTATCCTTTCCTCTGCAGCACAGTTACCTGCAGCGCAATGACCTAGTCGGGATCCAAGCGCCCGCTTTTGGAAGCGGTTCCGCAACCTGGGCTTTCAAGGGTGAACTCCAACTCAAGTCAACAATGCAAATGCAGATGATGTAAAAAATATGCAGATGTTTACCGCAACTGGTTTGTCCGGGAAGCTCTCCTGGGATGATGCCGGCGTGCGACGGCGGCAGAGGCAGCTTGCCCTCGCTGGGCTCAACCAGGCGACCCAATCCTGAGCACAAGTCAAGAGGACAGCCTGACAGTCATGATCACAGGACTCTGAGACGAGAAGCCCAGCGCCGCTCCATCAACCAAAACCCATCCAGAATGTTGCCTCATTAGGAAAAATGCATTTGGAATTTGGAACTGTCTCGAGCATACTGCATTTTTGCCAGTGCTCTAACTCCTCGATTGAGGTTATGAGAGCCGGAGAAAGATTATCGTATGCCAAAGTCACGCATTTGTCTCACACTCCTCGATCTGCACCCACAAGCCCTCAGCCGTGCTCCTGAGCCTCGGGATTCACACTCTGAGCATAATAAGGGAACGAACATCAACTTCATCTCTGCAAAATAAACTGCTCAGTGCACAGGATCTCAGCAAGGATCACATCCACTTGTTGCCAGAAGAACACATCCCAAGTTCACCCTGTCAAACAGACCAGGAGGCTCCCCTGTCGAGTCGAACTCGGTGCCTTCCTAACACCAAATGCGAGCGCTACTGAGAGTGCTTGGCGCAACTTAAATGCGTTGCTCCACTTTGCAGAGGCTTCGGCAAGATGCCTACACAGGACCTGGCCTTCAACAAGGCAACAGCACGGCTCTTGGTCGAGGGGTCAGCACGCTGCCAGACCGCAGGCTTGTTCACCACCTAGGACAAGCCAAAGACAAGCCTTGAAAGTTCCCGTATTGCCACTCTGCACACAAGCTCTCCAATTGCTTTGAGGCCACGTGCCACTTTCGAGGTGCCCGGCCAAGACAGGCGCAGGCGCGATCCCTCAAGGGGTCCTGACACAGAATCCAATCTTGGGGGCCTTGATGCGGCCTCTGTGTGCCATCCAAGCATGTGAGCAGAAAGCCATGCCTCCGTGCTGGTGCAGCGCAGGCATTGGCAAACGAAACCTGGCGACTCTTCACAGGCTTGGGCAGCAAGCACTGGCAACAGTGACGGACATTGACGAGGCGACAAGGCAATGAGGGGCCGAGAGACACTTGGAGCGCCAGAGCAGCCACTTGCGCTGACTGGTAGGTAGCAGCAGCTCTTCACCCAAATAGGAGATAGTAAGCTCCTCTGGCCAAGGCAAATGCGCACTGTAGACCTTCATCCACCGAAGCCCTGCCTCCCCCTTGGCAATGGGTCGCAAGGTGCGAAGACCCCAGCGACCAGGAGAATTGGTGAAGACACAGTTGGGGGCGCAACTGTGGTTGATGCGGCCTTGCAAAAAGCACAAATCGACAAAGTTCTGTAAGTTCCCGAGGATCTTTGCTCCTTCAAGTTTTGGCCAGGCAACTCAAGGTCCAAAATATCCTGCCACCAGGGAAGATATTCCTTGACAAGGGCGAAATCTACAAACAGACGAAACACATGCACACCAACCATTTCAGTCAAGCAAGCTGCATCTCTGTCACAAGGATTCCAGTCTGCAACCACTCCACCTCGAATGCCTCCGAGCCGTGTCACACCAATCCAATTCGCTGCCCGCCCCTTGTAAAAACATGGCATGTTGGAACCTTTGGTGTTGCAGAGTTACAGACACACAATCTTGTGGCATATTCTACACGTGCAGGCGTTGAGCAGGTGTTTACGTGAAAGTGCCATGACAGCATGACTCAGCAGTGATAGCTTTTACTGCATGGCAATCTGATTCTGTGAAATGCGTCGTTCTGCATGTGCTCTTCTTCGTGCTCTTCCTGCTGCCGCTGGGACGACTTCATCCCACAAGCCTTGCATTCTGGCAGCCGGTCTTTGCAGAGTTTGGCAAGCTGCAGCGCGACATCCACGAGCCCATGCTCCAAGTCCAGCCGAGGGAAGCTGAAGGAAAGCAACGCACCTAGCAGCGGCTTTATGGCAAGGCAATTCTAAAGGGAAGGACTGCTCGCCTGACTTAGTGTCATCCTTGTAGCGGGTCTGGGGCTCACAATTGCTGAACATGAAATGTCAGGCAAATAAGATTAATTACTTCATACCCTGGATCTCGTTAGGGATGTCTATGACCAGTTGAGGGAACTGATGACTACTCTAGGATTGCAACCTCTGACTGTGACCTTAGCAGCGCTTCGAGCTGTGCCAATTTGCTGACATTCCTGTGACCCAAAACAAAGAACGCTCACAAAGTGATTGTTGATGCTGACTCGCAGTGGGGTCATCATAGAAACTCACCACCGCGACAAAATGAACCCGCATCAAAGAGCAGAACTGAAACAGCTTTCAAGTTTGCATGTGGGTAAGACCCGCCACTCACAAATTGGCCGGCCTCGTAAACTGTCCGGCATCTTCACGAAGCCCAGGACGTCTCGAACAAGAGCGGTACTTGCCTTAAGTGGCATGCAGGGCGCGCAACCCGGAGAATATTACACTAGATGTGGCTACATTGTGGAGAGAGTGCCAGAGGCAAGGTTGCCTTCTGTCCAAAATTTCTGAATGACCAGTATGCTTCGGAAATGCTGTGCTGCAAGTGCCAGGCGACTAGGAGAGGCTTTTCCTTGTCACTTTCCCCGCCAGGCAGACGCATCGGCGCTTTGATTCGAGTGAAGGCGGCACTCCAGTCCTCAGCCGACAACGTACCAGCACCAAAGATTCCAAAACCCCAAGTTATGCACCCTCAAACCGTGACCTGTAATTTCTAGACAGATGTGCCTCATCCCACTCAGGTCGGCCATGAAGCTCCCCTGGCGGCGTTCGAGTGTAGAATGGCTCTTCCTGCCGAGCTTTCAGGCGTTACCTCAAGGCCCACCTAGATCTCAATTCTTCCCCGAACGTGACCGCGCCTCGAGAAGGACTTGATTGGCGGGAAGGTCGCTGACGGCATAGGCAGACTTGCCCTGTCCTGCGCTTTGTTGCACTGCCGTCAGCAGGCGTAGCATGGAAAGGCAAGCTGCCTTCTGTCTCGCGGATCTCCAGAGGCCACTCTGGAATACCCGTGGATGTTGGCGGTGTGTGGCCGCAACTGAATAGGAAGCAGCTTTTGCGCCCAAACTTGCCTCAAAAACGGAATGCCAGAAACATTGATGATGACATCCGTCTGCGTATGTGGTCCAGCGGCGAACCACAAAGCGCACGCAACAACGCTTGTCGTCGCCTACATCGGAGCAGATGACATGCGCATTGGCTATGAAGCGTCGGACCCTTGAATCTTAGCTACTGAAATGATCTCTGCCTGTGATGAGTGGGATAGTCACCTCCTGCCCCGGGACCTGCACCGCCTGCTCTCGGCGAAATGAGGCACGCAAGGACTTGCTTTGGTGCATAGCCTCAACAGCAGCTTCCGCCGCAGCGCCGCATCCATCCACGACCAGCGTCGTCCACACCTGCAGATGCTCCAAGAAAGGTCAGTGGCTTTGGAAGCAAGAGCGAGCTCTTGAGTGGTGAGCCTGGCCCAGGACGTTTGCCGACTTGTGACCTAAGACCTGGAAGCATGCTCGCAGTGGGGAGCGCGGACAGGCGGAGTCAGGTCCGTTTACCTCCTCTGCCCGCTTGTTCCAGGAGGTAATGATGTTACCATCCTGACATATGTGGGATGGCTTGACTTCTTCTAGCTCATGAGATCCCAGACACGGCTGCCTTGAAGGAGAAGGACAGCTGCGACCAAGATCGCCTGACAGGCTACTCTTACAGTAGCACAGTGGGCTATGCATCTTAGCAGAACCTCAAAGTTCAGCCGAGTTGCTCAATGGTGCTTTTGTCCACTGAGTAGCCCTTCATTTTGCAAAGACATGGCTCCAGCAAGCGGCGACTGACCCATGCACCACCTGTAACGACTAGTCTGCCAGCCAGCGTCAAATGGCAAGCACATGTCTTACGCTGTTACGCAGATACATGAAGGGCAAAGCTCAGAGCTTCATGGATGTTACAGCTTGCAGCTGTCGAGCATAATGATGCTTCAGAAGATGCTGCGAAAAAGACCAGCTTTCATTGATACTGAATGAAACCAGACACCCTGGCAACCGCAAATCCTTGTACGCATCTGACCTTTTTGCACTGGCGCATACATTGCAGGTGAACGACGCAAAGCTGCATCACTGGCCTAAGCAGCGCAAACTAAAAAAACTTCCGTGTACAATCCATTGCTGCGGGACGCTGCATGATGTTGGAAAAGAGCTGTCACGCACAGAAGAGCATCAACCAAGCAATCGAGCTTTACTTTACTTGCATCATCCAACAGCCACACGAAAGGTAACGTAAAGAGAAAAGAACTGCTGTCGGTTTCAAAGTGCCGCAGCAGAGTATCCAACAGGAACTTGCTCAGGCCTGCGGCTGAGCACTAGCTAAATGTTCACAAGGACCCACAGGCCATTGAAGTGTCTCAACGAAGTCAGTCAGCCCCAGCACTGAAGTCATTGGAGCATTGACTGAGTTCCAGGGCGGAATCGCTTGCGGAAACGCTCCAGCGCGGCATCGTCAGTTGCGCTCTGCAACAGGGCTGAAGGACGCAGATTTGTGGTGTGCACGCAGCTCATTTTGGATGCATTGGCTTCCATGTGCTGTTGTAGGCCTTGATATGGGCCCCCTATTTGCAGATCGAAAATCTCGCAGTAGAAGCACACAAGATTCTTGACGGCCTTGGAGTCATCTCGCTTGTCGACATTCATAAACCTGGAAACAAAGGCTTTGAGAGCTTCAAAACTTTCAGCGAATGCCAAGAGAAACCTGCCAGAAGGGAAGTGTCAGTAATTCTCAAATACCGGAGAGAACTGAAGGTAGGCCTGGATCCGAAGGCCTTCCTGGTGACGGCATCTGTCTCGATGACTGCTCCCCTGGCAAGCGGCTCAGTGCCGGGCGCAAGCATTTGACATTGAACGTTTTGCGCTAACCGCTGGACACGACCCCAAGCTACTTCATGCAAAGATGCATCCTTTATTGCCAACACTGGGCAGATGAAGAAAATGCTAGGGCGGGCTCTCTCTGGATTGAAACACAGAGCTGGTCAAAACAGGGGCAGTAGTGCGGCTTGGCGTTCGCTTGCTCGCCATACAGGTACTCGCGCTTGGCCTTCTCCGTGGCCTGCAAAAGGCTGTAGTTGACAGGCCTCCTTTTGCTCTGTCGTCGAGATGAGGCCTCAATATTCTTGAGCTTGTACTCCACGGGTAGCGCTACCTAGCAAGATCACACTTTGCAGCCAAAGACTTGTGGCCACCAGTGTGAAAACCAAGCCTCTGCAAGGCCTGCAACCCAACTCATCCTTAGCCCAGCGAAAGGTGCGAGACTGGGGGAGAATGTGAGGACTACTTTTGGCAAATAATCCCAGTTTCCATTTCATTTTCCATTTTCTTTTCCATTTGATTCTCAATTATAGTAGTTTCCATTTTATTTTCCATTATCCCCTATATATAACCCCAATATACTATAGTAGTTTCCATTTTCTTTTCCATTATTCCCAATATACTATAGACTACTATATGACCCCAATATAACCCCAATATTACCCCAATAATACCCCAATATAACCCCAATATTACCCCAAAATAACCCCAATATTACCCCAATATTACCCCAATAATACCCCAATATAACCCCAATATTACCCCAATATAACCCCTATATAACCCCAGTATAATCCCAATAATTCCCCAATATTACCCCAATATAACCCCAATATTACCCCAAAATAACCCCAATAATACCCCAATATTACCCCAATAATACCCCAATATTACCCCAATAATATCCCAATAACACCCCAATCATACCCAATAATACCCCAATATTACGCCAATATTACCCAACATAACCCCAATATTACCCAACATAACCCCAATATTACCCCAATATTACCCCAATGATACCCCAATAATACCCCAATATTACCCCAATTTTACCCCAATTTTACCCCAATATTATCCCCAATATACCCTAAACCCTAAACTTAGCGAAGGCCCGATAGAGCGAACAAGCAGGGCCTGAGCGGTCTAGGCAGAGCCTGAGCAGCTCAGCTGCGAGAGGCCTTGCAAGCCTGGTTACGGTTTGCTAGCTGCTG
>CAJNIZ010012703.1:25795-47855 GCA_905231905.1 Symbiodinium pilosum | reverse complement strand
AAACGACCTTTTTTGGTCTACGGCACACAAGCGGAAATTCCCGCCCAATTCTGGTAAAGTCCCTCCACGTAGCTTCCCGTAAGCTTTCCTGTAATTAAAGCTGTCTCTCGTAAGAAGCCTCCCCGTAAGGGGCCTTCCCGTAAGGGCGCAGCCTTCCCGTAAGCCTCTTTGTCGTTCTTCTCTGCGAGAGGACCAGTAAGAACTTTCCGTAAGGGAAAGTTACAGGGGCCCTACAGCACAGAAGATGCCGATCGGGGCCGGGGCCCGAAAGTGGGCCCTACCCAAACGCGGGAAAGTCTAGGGTGGGAGTCATGTAGCTGAGCTGGAGCGAGCGGCTCGGGGAGATCAACACCCGAGCGAGCGAACACGATGGACACACCCTAAACCCTAAACCCTAAACCCAATATATAGACCCAATATATAGACTACTGAAGACAAGATGCTTGTCGGCCTGCCCTTCGGAGGCATCCGGGACCTGCGGCAGACGAGCAGCCCATCAGAAACCCAGAAATCCAAGGAACATGGGAGTTACTACTATTTAGGGTTTAGGGTTTAGGGTTTAGGGAACATTGGAAACTACTATAGGAATATTACCCCTATATAACCCCTACATAATATATTATAGTAGTTTCCATTTTCTTTTCCATTATCCCAATATATCAACATTGGAGTTATCAATCTGTTCCCAAAGGCAATTCTATCGCAAAATCAAAGTGGCGCTTCTGCAAGCCGTTCACCAATCACAGCACACTGCACAATCCGGGCATCTGCTGACAATCCCCCAAAATGTCGTCTCCCCGGAAGATATAGATCTACAAAAGTCAACTTCCACACCCCAAGCCCCGCACTCTTAAGGAGGTCTGAAAACCTCAACCATGAGCCCCAGAATAGACAGATCCAAAAACCCACATAAGAGATTACAGGCCACCACACCCACACACTACCTCCCCACCAACAGGGCCTGGAGTTGTGCCGGAACCTCATAGAGCCGCTCCTCGCGAGTGCGCTCCTTTACGGGCTCGTCTTCCTGCAGGTTCGGGATGTGCGTGATGACAAAAAGTTACAAGACTGAAGCGCACTCAGAACGGGCCTTGCTTTTGTTGTAGAGCCGCTCGTTGAGGTAGGCCTGCCGAAATACTGCGGACTGTCCAAGCACCCTGGGATTTCGAGTGGTTCACCCCTCAGGGTACAGAACTTCATGCGCTAGTTTTTGTGGGGAACTGTTCATCGTCCTAGACTCCATTGTCCACCGCAGCATGGCTGCCTCAAGATGGTGGTCAGGACCTTTCTGACCAGCTGTTCCGGAGAACGATTTCTCCAAGAGGCCCCACTGCTCCTTGTCCTCCTTGGCATGAATCAGAATGCAGCGGATGACTGCTGTTGTTGCTGCCCCCTCCCACACAACTAAGACCGAAGCCTCTTCCTCCTCTTCCTCTGGCTGTTTCATCATCTCTGGAACCGGAACAACCTGTACTGCGTGCTCGCAGGAAAGTTTTGGCTCGCGTGCCGTCTATGCAGCGGAAGCATGCCAGAAGTACCCCACGTGGCTTGCCCCATTGCTCTTTCTGCACAAGGCGAACCTTAGTCCAGCACGCTGGGCTGACGCCAAGCTTTTGACCGACATACTTGCGACATCTGCAGTCTGCCTCCTGCAGTTTCTGCTGCTCTGCAGTTTCGCTTTCCTCCTGGCGGGTGCTCCCACTGAAGACGAAGACAGGGTCTATCACAGATATATCACAGTGTCATAATTCTTCTGGCTCATACCATGATCGGAAACACAGTTACTTTCACTCAGCGCATTTTCAGGCTGGTAGCAGTCGGACCTCATCGTCGTCATCCTCTACTTTTCGCCGGGTCCCTGCAATCAGGATTCAATTTGCCAAGTCTTGTTGGTAAGCATCATGTAAACGACCATATCTCACGCAGCCAGACTGTATGCACCAATCACGATCACGGGAATGAGGACCCAGCCCTTTGGCCGGCCGCGGTTTTTGAACATCGCGTCAATAACAAGCTGTATATTACTTATACGCTTCTTCCACTGACTCTGTTTACATTAAACCTCCTCAGCCTGCATGCACACCTACAACATCTTCTAACGAGGTGGTTCCTGGTTCTCATGTGATCTTTGTCTGCGCATGGCTGCTCGGAATGAGACTGTACAGCACACGGAGCTGTGCACCTGCCATCGCTGGAGCATCTATGCCTTACATCTATTGATTTCATGTGCCTGGCAGCCTTGACAGAACTTGCTGCGAGGAGCAACTTGCCGTGAACGGCCAAAGCTGCACAGGGAGGGGCCAACATTTGCAGCATGTGTTTGAAACACAGTAGACCTTTGAAGATCGCCCTTCTGCAAAACATACGAGCGTAGCACGTGTCTCCGCAATAGTGTCAAGAAGCCTGCCCCTTACCAGCTCAGAACTCGCGAGGCCTGCCCTTCTTGTCCTTCTTCGCCCGGCTGACTTTCATCTTCTTCTTCTTTTTTAAGAACATCTTGAGCTGCTGTTGTGGATGTTAACTCTATACAACCCCAATATAAATCCTAAGATGGACCCCAACATTAACCTACAATCTTGGGTGAAGGATCCGCTTTGCTGGTGCCCTCCTCCAGGGATGCGAAACCGGCTGGCCTCAGGTTCCTGACCTTGGGGCTGAGGTCAAGTACAAGTAGGATCCCATACGCCATACACACAAAGAGTCCAAATTACCATGTCTAAGAGTACGACTTGGTAATCCTGGTTCACCTGGCTCCCAAAAAACTCACGCAAAGCCATCCCCGCGCAAGAAAACAGGCCCCGATAATCGTCGGGGCTGTTCCTTTTGACTCTTTCCTGAGTCCAACCGCGTAGTGGGGTGGTGGGCAATGTTTCATTCTAAGCCATGTTGACGTCTGTGAATACTGCAAACAAAAGGATTCCTGACAGGGAGCTCCTGATCTAGCGCTGGAGCATGCTAAAATGCAGTTGGCAGCAAATTCAAAAAGGCAGAATTTGGAAAAAACTTCCGCAGACGAAGCATGGAACAAAAACAGGTCCAGTGCCGTGGACACTTGCAAGAAGTCCATTAGGCGGGAGGCATCATTTTTTCGCCGTAGTACACTCACCGTGCACGTGCCGAACTAGCGAGTGGCCATAAGAAGAGTCTCTGAGACTTTGTAGGTAGACCTTTGGTCTTCGAATTCCTGGAAACTCACAGATGGAGCTTCCGCGTGCGCAAGCACGGCTCGGGCTAAAAGCACTGCTCCTTTGATACATCATCCTGTCGTACCAAGCTCAAAGCCCCTGCTTCTCATGGCCTGCTTCCGCTCTGCTCATCCCGCATGGCATGACACAACATGCCTGACAACGTGCGCTGTTTCACGCAGACTCCACACTGAAAATTGTGAGCAACATTACGAAAGGCTAACAAGACTGACCGTCACCGTTCAACATTTCCTGAAGTGCATACCCTATTTGACCCGAAAAAGAAGTAAAGATGCCTTGGCAAGTCCCTTAGGGACGTGTCGTGGTTGCAGCACAAAGCTGCACTCCGCATGATTAGCCAATTTACCCATTAGATACCTACACTTACTCTTCGCGGAGTACATCAAGTGCAGGTGAGACACATGCAGCCAATTTGTACTGAGGGAGCATCACGGCACTAAGCAGGTTTTGATGTCCCTCCTGTTGAATTGCTGTTGGCTGATGGCGCCAGAGTTGCATTGCAATGGTCATGGCCGTAGTATGCTTGGTGTTGCATCTGTTGAGACATAAACATACGACTTGCATACCTTGGAGCGCCCCAGCCTCACATTCCTGAAGATGAAACAATCGTTAACACCTTGGCAGGGAAGCTACAGGGCCTTGGGCCGAGAAGTCTGGTGGACGTCCTTTCCAGCAGAGGTTTTTCTGAGCCTCGTACAGCGCCAGAAAGGCAGCCAGGAGGAGGAGGACAGCCTCAGACTGCCAACAGCTCAGGGCTGAAAATGCAATCCGTATAAGTACACTGCAAATGATGTTCGATATCAGGAGCGAGTGGGGTTCCCATGAAGAGCTGCCCTGAAACAAGTGCTCCTGGCACGCAGCATCTGCCCGGGAATCTTGCTGGAGAAGTCACCACCGCATTGCTGGAGATGATCGCACGATCCTAACACGCTCCAGGTCTCTGATGACTGACTTTTGCTGCCAGACATGCTATTTCTAGAAATGGTATCAACGCTCGTGTCTCTGCCATGTACATCTTTGCATGGGTTCTTCATGACTTGCGTCACTGCTGGTACAGATATTGTCAATGTTACTACTACTATAGCTTGAATAGTGCTTCATATGTTTCATTCTCCCACACTCTTCCTGCTACTCTAGTAATTCTACTTCCTGGTTTGCTTTCCCGTCCAAGGCAGCTCTGGGAGTGTGGCCAGAAGGCTAGAGTTCATCGGGACGAAGACGCCGACCGGAGCCAGGCCGGAGTCCATGACCGAGTAGACCACGAAGCCCATCGCAGCTAGGCCATGTTTGCAACATGAAAAGCCGTTTTTCATCTTGTGTTCCAGGACAAAAGAAAACACATTTTTTGGTAGCTCACTCATTACACGGACTGCTGAAGCTGCCAGCTGAGAGCGGAACTGCTTGGTTTCTCGCTATCTATCCTCACGCTGTAGACATCACTCCTGCAAACATGTTAAGGACTCCAAAATCTTTCCATGCCGGGGGCATCATGCTGTGAGGCCTACAGCAGGCATCGCCCAGGCCAGAAACCGATGTCCCGAGCGCCTGTCAAACCATGCCATGCAGGGCTCTGCATCCTTCGATTCAGCCCGCCAAGGACTACAACGTAAAGCACCTGAGGCCTGGCCTGCAGAGTGTTTCTAAAGGCAACCTTGCACCCCTGGACATGCTATTTCACTTCGTGAGTAGCCCTGTACGGCAGCATCAGTCATCCACGAGCCTGTTGCCCTACCCGATCTTCGCAGCTGTCTGCCCAGTAGACCTCGTACCGCAAGACATCTGCCTCCACAGATTGTGGCTGCACAGCCTGAAAAAATCATGCTAGAACCATGCTCAGCAGGGAAGCCGTTCTGCAAGACAACCACAGCCTTGCAGCCTGATAGCTTTTTACCCAGCATGGAAGTGGCCTCGTCAACGGCTGCGCCCACCAAGGCTGGGCCAAAATGAATGTGCCCACGCGCCAGGCCCTGTGGCGATATGCCATGCAACCACAAATCTAGGCAACAACTCTAGGAAAGATTGACATGCAGCCGCGCCCCTCCGGAGCCATCGTCGACAAACATGGCCTGGAATTCGGCAAGCTGCTGCTGTTCTGCGCATGTGATCCCTGACTCGCCACTCGCCTCGCAAACCAAGGGAATGGCACAACCTGCACAGGACGCGTTGTGACACAATGCAGTGCAAAGCAAAGCGCTCTCTAATTGCCTGTCATGAGCGGGTCCACGGTACATTCTGGACCATCTCCTTGGTAAACTTATCAACTTTATCTTGCTGGGGGTTAGCAGGGAATATGGGCATATGTTATGTAGGGATTACACGGGGATGATATTCCCTTATTCCCTACTACGCACCAGTAAGTTATCATCACAGCTGGGCTCCAAATGAGACCTTTTTTTCTCACGTCTGGGCCAAAAGCCAGGTAGGCAAACCTTTTGCGCAACACCTTGCCAAAAGGCCAGCTTCACAAATTTGCACGAATAGTACGAATGAAAATAATGATAAGAACAAGTAACAACAATAAGAACAGCAGTAGTGACAATAATAATAATAGGGAGAATTGTAGGAACAATCGTAGTAGTAAGAATAATAGTGAGAATAGTAGTAACAGAGTCATTGCCTGCATATCCCGTCGCACAGGCGAAGGTAATGGTGTTTGCGATCTGGTCTCGAGTCCTAGGTGCTTCTGTCACAGACTGACCTTGCCTCCCGGGTTCTTTCCTTATTATCCCTGTAGTTTCCATTTTCTTTTCCATTATCCATATATCATATTTAACCCTATATATTATTGAAATTTCCATTTTCTTTTCCATTGTCCCTAGGTATCATAGTCCTAAAATTATTGCCCCCAAAAAATGCTCCAGCAAGTTGACCTCTGGTCTGCTCACAACTTGGCTTCACACACGTTGTAGCCCGGCGGAATAGGGTTTGCCTCGGCACCTCAGAAAAACGACGCCACACTGACATTCCACGAAGTTCGCCTCTGCACCTCCAAGCCTCCGGCAACCACAGACAGGTAGCGTACCCTGCAGCGGAGTCATGGGATCCGTGTTCGCCACTGGACCTCTCCACCAGGGTGTCACACAGCTGCGGCCTCTCTTGGGCTGCTTTCTAAAAAGAATCTTCCGATTTAGGTGTTGAGGGAACTTCCATGTAAGGAAGTAGCTGTGTCTTTCTTGCCCAATGCCTAGCAATCTAGTACGTTAGGTCCCCTGGCTTTTAGGCTCATATTTGCTCCAAGCCACAGGTGAAGTCCCTCTGCTCGCCCAGGTACGGAGCCTGCACAGCATTGCTGATAGAAAAAGTGATGAACAAGAAAAAAATTGAAGAATGGTACAGTACCATTTGCCATTCTATGGGTTACTCACTCCTACTGTCGTTAACAGTGTTGTTATTGAGTGTGTTCACAGCAAGAGGACGCCAGATGTGAAGGGATCGCCTGGCAACGGATGCTGCACACGTTTCCAGGCTCCACCTGGGCAATTCAATGTCCTACCGTTTCGGGTCTTGGGACATTGGAGCTGACTCGACTATGTCTTTGCCGATTTTTTATCTGCTTGACAACCATTTTCTGGAGCTTCTTGCCAGAGTTTCCTGATCTTGGCCTGTAGCCAACATGACTGAACACCTGGGCAGGCGGCACTTCCACATTCTGAGGTATCGTACCTCAGCTTGCCATCGCGCAAGCACTGAAGAATCGACTCGCTCGGACCGAAAACAATTTACTTGGGTTGCGGTGGCAGACGCCGACTTCAAGTCCGTAACTTTTACAAACTTGTATCCTTGTCCAAGTTCCAGACATGCAAGGCCTGTCACCAAGGTCCGGGAGACGGCACGGCGATTCCCGCACACAGCCCGAAAGCACTGGGCTGGCTTGGCATGCATCCTGCCAGACCAAACAAAGCTGTGGGCAGGCTCCACTTCAAGACAAATCCGAGCCTCAATCCACTGGCAGGTCTTGGTGACCACCCCAGAATACCCTGCAGCACACCTTGGCAAGAACGAGAACTGATGGCCGGGATTGGCCAGGTGTCAGGTCATGTGTAGAGTAGGCCAGGAAAAAGCCACATCTTCAATCAGCTGGGCCACTCCCACACGCCTTCCACCTTCTGATAGCCGTTGCCATCAGGTGGGTCCGAGCAGGTGTCAATCGTGCAGACCGGCGGTGTCCAAACCTGAGCAACTGGTTGATCCACAAGCGCCTCATATTGAGTATTCCCAATATACTAGAACAATATACTAGAATATACTACAAGCTGATTTTTTGTTGGGGGGATGTGATAAGAACAATGAAGTTCACTGAACTCTGGTCGAGCAGAAATTCTGGAGGACCTCGATGCAAATACTCCTGCTTTGGGGCTGAAGGCCTTGACCAGTATACTACAGGGGCCTAAATACTTAGCAATATCATTTTGAGGTCTATTTGAGGTACCATATACTATAATTGTACAAAAGATATGGACCCATAATATTGCCAGTTCTTTAGGCCCCTGTATTAGTTGCCTGCCTTTACAGAACCACTTCAGCTCTAACAGTATGACAAACTCTGATCATCATCCATCACACTGAACACTAAACTAAGAGCAATCTCATTACCGCTAATATAGTCGCTACAAAATCCCTATATTCTACCCCCACATTCTATTATTCCCTTCAAGCTTATGATGTAGTGGTTTCCATGTCTTTTTTTGCATTATCCCTATGTAACCCCAAATTGTTCTGCGAAGGCACCAGGCCATCCGCAGCCGTGTTGCCCTGCAGGCACGTCGCTGTGGTCTGAGTTCCAGCAAACGGAACCTCCAAGTGGCACAGTTTCCGTGTTTCTGTTGTTACTGAAGAGTTTGAAATATGAATATTGCCCTTCTTGATACGTGAGTGGTTCGCATACGATAGTGTACCTCGAAAGACCTGGCCTGGCATCGGACCTGGCAGGTGGAGCCCGGCTGCACACTGACACAGCCGTACATATCGTAGCCTGATGCAGGGCACTCGACTTAACCACAAGACCCTCTCCAAGCACTTTCGGTAATGCACTTCCAAGGCCCAGGCGGCAGTCAGATTGCGCGCCCTGGCAAGGCACCAGCTGGGCACAGCCCTGAAGCACCGCTCTAACCTGTGCGCAGAAGCAAAGCAAGTACACCAGCCTATGCTTCGCAATACGGTCTGTCGCTTGGCTTCGAGGCCACTTACAGCACTTGCAGTGACAGTCCTGTTCAAACCCTGACAGAGCCTCGCAGCTGTCAGTCATCTCACAGACCTGATGGAACTTCCATACACACCGACCTGCACGTCTCTTGGCTTTTCCCCACCTTCTGGGCGAAGCCAGTATAGCTCTGGGCGCACTCCCACTGGTCATTGACACCTCAGAATTGGTAGTTCCAAGGCGGCTCAAGGAGGGCCAACAGCTTCATAGCTTCCTGATTCCCGGCAGGCCGCGTCGAAACCCGGCAGGGACGGTCCCTGGCTCGTCGCAGGTCTCGAGGACACAGGGAGGTCGCGTCCAAATCTCAGAGTTGACAAAACAAGTCTTGATCCCACATGCAATACACGGCAGACTTTAGTTGGTATATCTACTACAACACAAGGAAAACTTCAAAGCATGCTTCTTCTCACCTCGGAACTAAGCCGTTGGGATTCGTGTTCCCATGTGGGCAGTAGGCCTGTGTCAACGCAGAATTGAAGACATTTGGGACAGCACGAGTCTTCTGTGGCGGGTTCTGCTGCAGAGGTACCGCATGATAGCCAGTGTCATGGCCACCACGTGACCAGGTTGCAAGGGTACTACTCGCTATGCAAATAGTACGTTCGCGATTTGCTGTGTTCGCTAAAGGAAACACACCCTCTGCTAACTCCCTGCACCACCTTGCACAAATGTGGGCAATGACCCCCACTTTCAGCCGCATGCTCAGCAGAAAGAAGCTGTCCTCCGTCTTGGCTCCAGTGTAGGGGTTCTTGCAGTGGACCTGTGGCACAAAGCCAAGTTCATAGCAGAGCTGAGACTCGACCTCTACCTTGCGGCCATACTCCATTATTTGGGGTGCTGCTGAGGAACTTAAATTGGACTACTGTAACAAGAAAACCCTATGTTTTAATCTTCCCATGTTATGCTAACTTAATTTCTGTTCCTTTAACAGGAACCCAGTCATGTGTTTCCTAGGTTCCCTCCAGGTCTAAGGGCCAGTGTGGAACGCCGCTTCACTATCGAGCGACTGCAACGCATGAACGCATGCGGCCGTGATTTCTGACACGCCGAACCTGATGCCCTAGCCTTTCCACAGGGGACCCAAAAAAGATCTCAATTTATCATAATCTTTATTATGGGGACCCCCAAAAAGTTCCCCTAACTTCAGGAAACCCCCTTTGCTGAGGACTGAGTCTGCTGTCGCAATGAGGACTCGGTTGGGCTTGGGTTCGCAGACTAACGGTTTTCTGAAGCATTCTTGCTGAACTGGTTGTTTGCACTTTCAAGAAGCAACTGCCTCGGTAAGGAAATTCTTAAGCTTGGACCAGCATTGCGGATGGCACTTGGGGCTGGCGACAAAATGTTTGCTCGCACGACTTGGCTAAAGAAAGCAAGTGGTGGATGTTATACCCACATCTAGAAAAAGCGAATTCAGAAGCAACTTCGAAATCTATCTCTGCGGCCGAGGCTGCCAACTCTTGTTTACATGCAGCCTTCTTGTTGGTACACACTGTATGGATGCGGGCTGAAAATCCTTTGACAAGCCTCACACTGCTCGCCAGGCTCCACCGAAGTGCAAGCTGAAAAATCCTGAGTCTGACTTGCACGCGCACTGCTTCCAAACAACGCAGTGCTCAAAATTATGGTACGGTCCGTGAGAGCACCAGAACTGTGTTGCACCAGCCAGGCACAAATACATCCTGCTCATTCCTGCTCACAGATCCTTGGCCGAGCGGCGAGCGCACAAAACTCGGTCCCAGTAACCGTGGGAGCCAAGCAGGGCACAACTGGTCTGCAACCAGTCAAAGCCTCAAATCATGCTTCGAGACCAAAAGGTCAGCGCATGAGCAGTTCAAAACTGCAAGCTGACATCTGACTACATCCAGCAGTCAGCAGTGAAATGAATAGCTAGCTGACCGTTTTGATATGTTTTGATGTCTCGAGGAGCTGCTGCCAATAGGCGGGACCCGTGCTGAAAGCATTGGCTTCACACTCACAGCCACCCTACATGTCAGAGCCTTCCGATATCAGTGTGAAACGTGATACCACATCATGATGCCTGCATGACGAATTTTGCCGAGCAACTGCTGCTGCTGAGCAGTCTGAAGTCCACGTGTCCTCAGATGGTAACTGCGTGCAGGAACATGCAGGGAGTGCTTAGATAGCGGATAGGATAATCCAAGGTGCACTGAGCTCACACCGATTCCGAGCGGTGCCATTATAGCCGTTTGCGCAGGCCCACCTGCCATCCGGGGTCTTGTTATAACCTCGGCAACTCATGGTGGACGGCAGCTCACGCTTTTGGCTGCGAGGCACTAGGGCGAGCACCCATGGGCCAGGGAGACGGGTCAGGACACGACTCAAGCAGGCAGGTGAGCGGAAAATACTCCAACTCCTGCAACGGATCCGTGTTGAGGTCCTGGCACTCCCAGACATGCACAGGACAAAACCAGCTGCAAGCAGTCAGAACTCAGTGAAGGTCATGCAAAAATTGTCAGGAGGATTGATTCACGCTTGCCTTGCATACCGCCACAGTGTGATTTCCAGTCAGCGGCCGCTGGCAATGGATCTGAGCACATGCCGTAGCAAGATGTAGCAAGAGTCCCAAGGCTTTCCAGGAGAAGCCAATGCTGTTTCAAAATCAGGGTTCCGTAAAAACATGCCGTCAACTTGACAATAGGGCTAGGAAAGCTGGTGCACACGAGTGAAGGGCAGCGGCTGAGCAGGGTAAGGCTCAAATGAATGTATTTTTGCGGAGAAGCTAAACTTTGCAATGGCCTGCATGGACATTTCCTCTCTGCTGCAACTTGCCTAGTTATTCAAGACCACATCTGGATGAGGTGTCTGGAATTCAATTGTCTTTCTCATGCTCCTCGAGAGCAGGGGACCTCTGGAGGTGAAGGGCCCAAACTCTGCCTGTTCATTTTTGAGGATGAGCACCCGTGTGAATCGCATCAACAGACCGGTGGCCGAAAGCACCCACCCCATCCACCCCCTCGGTCCAATTCAGTTTTGGATGCACTGAAGAGTTTGTGTACGCCACTTACTGTAATTACTGCAAGCTCCTCGAAAGCTACGACTAGAATCCCCTTCCCCCCCCCAAAAAAAAGCTAATATTACCCCTATATATTCCCTAGTTTCCATTTCATTTTCCATTTTCTTTTCCATTTGATTCTCCATTATTGGGGTATAATAATACCCAAAAAACCCTAAACCCTAAATAGTAGCTTCCATTTTCTTTTCCATTATCCCTATAAACCCCCAATAATATACCCTAATAAACCCCAATGACTTTGGCAGCAGGGCCAGTAATCTCAGCCTGGCACCTCACAGCTTCCTCCAGGCGGCACTTGGGTACAGCGGGAGACGTCGAACCTACGCAGGACGTAAAGTGCGCAGATTGGACATCCTTGGATCCGAAAAGCCTGCCTACAATGCAAGTTGCTATGAATTACCAAGCTTACCCTCAGCTGAAGCAAATCTAATTTGCAAGTGGCGAGCTTCCGTTTGCAAAAGATTGGTGAATCCAAGAGGAAATAGAGAAGACTGTGGCCGACCAGTAGAGCAATCGTGCTAGCTAAATCGGGCATTGTGGATGCTCTCAACTCATCCCCTGCTAGACCCAATACAGGCTGGTGTCATGCTGTCCTTGTAGATACCTGGTTCGAAATCCCAATATAACCTCTATATAATCCCAAAATCCCTGTAGTTTCCATTTTCATCTCCATTATCCCTTAATATAAAATCCCAACCCTAAGCCCTACGCTTTACCGGCGAGGCTGGCCTACAGTTGTCTACAGAAGGCATCGCGCAAGGAAGCAGTTTGTCGCAGCCGCGTAGAAAGGTCTGCACTCCGGAACAACCTTCAGGGCTGGAGCTTGTAACATGGGCATCTCTGCACAAAGAGAGCTCCAACGATGCAAACCGAAAATAGCCATAAATAGTCCTCAACAAAAACTGATGTGGTCTGCAGAACTGTTCTCACCTCCCCTCGTTTTTGTGCATAGTGGCTGCATGAGAAGCAGCATACTTGCCGCTAACCAGCCCTTCCGATTGGGCAAGACCACACCGCCGATAAAGCCCTGAAAAGCTACTTGAATAATCTTCGCTATGACAAAAGCATTACAAGCCCCAAGATTCTGTCTTAGGGCGCCTGGCAGTGGCTGGCAGACAATTTCCGGCATGCCGGCGAAGCCCTGGGTGCAATGCCAATGGCCGTTGCTGTCCTGATTCATGTGGGTTTCGTTAAGATTTAATTGCGGTTCAGTGTTGGGTGGTTCCCGATCTCAAAATCTTGCCTGTCAGAATAACAATAGCACTGAGACCCAACATTGACCCATCATGCTGTAAAGAACCACTTGTCTTCGAATCTCCCGTACTTCAACCTATTGTGTTTCATGGCAGGGCTAGCTAGAGCAAACTTTGCTTGGTCTTAGACTTGACCTCCCACGTTCCAAGCAGCGAGAGTACGAAAGCAACACACAATGCAAACTCTGATAACGACGTTTCGCAATGACCTCACATCACAGGTCCTTCGCGTAGCCCTGCTGCGGCACTGGTTCTGGGCAAACGCAGGTGGGCTCTTGCCAAACCAGCATCCGATTCCTGAGTTGGAAATGGGAGTACGATTGCAGAGGAGCAGAAAGTCAGTTTTAATCTATTGACATTATCTGACAACCCAAGGCTCGGGACGCTGTTCCCAGCCGCACAGGAGCCGGTGCTGGTGTTTCCCACTCGCACAAAAGGCGAAGCGCAGTCAATTTCGCAGCTTTCGCCAGGCCCCACGTTCATGCAGTTCGTGGTGTTGAACATACACCTTCCACAGGGATGAGAAGTGGCTTCGAGATATTTGAGAAACGACCCACCTCTTCGTGGGATCCTCGATGATGATGTTGGCGCATGGCTGGCACATGGGTTTCCTCGGTAATTACGGTGCTTGTACAGACCTCGAAAACCTCCGTAAACGTTTCTACGATGGTATCTTTCTGCCGGAGGAGCTGGTCTGCAAAACTCACCGCCGGCTTCGCCGCGCAGATCACAGGCCCTATCTGCCTGAAAGCATCGAAATGCATTGAAGAATGCAAACCCCTAAGCCTTGCCCCGGGGCCCTGGCTGGGTCGTGCTGGTATTGTCTTCCTTCCAACGAAACAGAGGTGTGTGCTGGACGACGTGCTCCGGGTTTCCGTGCTTTCCAATGTCGGAAGGCTACTTGGCCTGCTAGGTCATACTTCTGGGAAGTACTCTGGAAAGTATTTACTGGATTCTCCAGACTGTGCACATTCTGAACTGGAAGTATTTGGGGACTTTGGGTAGTGCATGATGGCAGACTGTTCATGACATCATGCCCACACTATCTCCCTTGTGCCTGCTGCAATAATCGGCCATGAGGACTGCGCAAGTTCTCAGAGCCTTGCGAGATGTCCATAGGCAAGATATGGAAGTTTCCCTAAATAGGGGGACCCCAATCTAAACGCAATATACTATAGTCCCTATTCTGAGGGCCCCCAAAAATGCACCCATAATCTTGGGAAAGCCCCTATATCATGATGTGAGATCACATGAGGCCAAGCTCGGCACTGGCTGCGGTTCGCAGCAGCGAGGCCAAGAAGAGCTGCGACCTGTTCCCCGGTGGCAGAAACCCTTCAGCCGGCAGAACACAGCTCTTCCTATCTTGAAGCCTGCCATACAGCTATACCTCTATTCAAGTATAAATGTGACATAATTTGGATCAACAGCACTGTCCGTGTCAAAGATGCTTTTTTTGTCGCAGTAAGCGCCATGGAAGGACTGGTGGTCAAGCTGGAGATGCCAATCTGCAGCCAGGAGACAAGAGCCGTACAGGCAGAGCAGCCCGCACCGAGCACATGCAGTGCTACTTGGCCAGTGCCCTTCTAGAATAACAGATGCGCTGAGTGAGCTAGGCAAGACAATGTGGGGCCATATCCCCGACACCACGCCACATCGTGGCCGTGCTAGGACTGGGCAAGAGATGACCGGCTGAGCGAAGACTGGAAGTTCCACCTATGAAAGGCTAATTCGTACAGTCATAGCTATTGTAGTCACTGGGTCACACAAAAGCTTCTTCTCCTACATATACTTCATGAAGTTGCCATACCTAGAAACTACTTGATGCTGGAAGGCAGCGGAAAAATGGCCACAGGCTACATCTGGCCTTCAGCCCTTACGACCGTGGCCCGAACTAGCAACGCTCTGTTCATCTCAAGAGCGTCTGGGTCAGCACCAACCTCTGGCTAACAGCCTTTCATTCCCGCGCAAACATGTCATTGGAAGAGGGCCATCAGCAGTAGGAGACAGCTCACCTGAGAGACTGCATGGAGGATAGGCATCTCCACCCAAGCTGCGCATCAACTGCAAGAAAAGCCCTGGGTCAAGCGCTCCAGCCGCCCGCGCATCACTCCTGGAGGACCGGAAGAGACTGCACTGTGTGGCATTGAGCCGGAAAAAACTAAATAGGCCTGCATACCATCCCCGGCCTGTGGTGTGTGAAGCCATCCCTCATGTGGTCCCTCTCTGTCTCATCGGTTGTCTCACTTTTCGGAAAAATGACCAGTTCCTCTGCAGAAGACGCAGATGTTGCTGGTGACGAACTATCAAACTGTTGCGCACACCAAAAACAAAACTCGCCTGTTTAAACTCCTGGCCGCCCGAGGACTCGTGAGCTTCACCTCCAACCCGCATGACCTGCCGAGGGGAAGCAGATGCCAGTTTAGCACAGCTTCCTGAAGGCGCAGCAGTGCCAGTCCAGCGCAAAGCTTGTGATTACTTGAGCTGCTACCTGAGTGCCCTGCAACATATGTGGACTTAGTGTTTGCAGAGAACGTTAAGTCGTCCTGGCTCAAAGCCAACAAGAGGGGAGCTGCATGCATCTGCCTCTGTGACACTTGCAGCGTCACTAAAGAAGAGACCAATCAGAATCACCTTCCTCTCTCTTCAAAAAGGCTTCATGGATGGATTGCTTGGCTATGATCAACAGTGCGGTATCTGGCGCGGGGTCCTTCGTCTTGTCGTCGCTACGCAGCCAGAGGCGGTAGTTGCCAGGGTTAACCTCTACGCAGCACAGCTGAATTCATGACTACTGTTTTAGGGTTCTAGGGCCTCTTTTGGACTTAAAATCTATAGCTAGCAGAAAATCTCACTAAGACCCCCTTAGCTTTTCATGTAATCCTGGAGGCTGGCTGACGGCAGGGTGCTTGAACAGCCTTCTGATGACACGTGAGCCCGTGGCAGACACCACCGAATCATACCACAATCGCTCACCACCACCTGAGCTATTAGCTTCCTTCTGCGTGACTGCTCCAGAAACATTAGTCCTGGCAACAAATTGCACAAGCATGGCGCCCACGAATCTGGTAGCTTCGCTTTCATCAGAAGTGAACTGACAGACGTATCTCGTGGAGAGCACAAAGTCTTCAGCAAGAAGCTGCAACACACCAGCTTCATTCCCAAGGCTCCAGCTGGTCATGTTTTTTTGGTTTTTTGTTGCTAATTTTTTCCGCACGAGACAGAGGAAAGTACCCGAAACACAGGAGTCTTGAGGTAGATGGTTTTTTGACACCCCTTCGATGGGTTGAGGGCTTAGGGCTTGAAGGGAATCAAGAAACCACATATTAGTTTGGCAACTAAGTTAACCTGCAGCTGGGAAGGGATCCTTTGCTGGGATCCCCCTCTTAAAGACCATTGGAGCATCTGGGTAGAAACAAGGAGAGCACTTGTGAACTCCTGAGGTTGGATGCACACTGATTCACAAGTGCCTGCTGCATCCTGTTACAAAGAAACTAGTTCGTGAGACTTCGCGTAAGACTCTGACCCGTGTTAACCTCCATGTCGCGGCCAATTCGCACTTGCGACTTTTCGGAGCCCTGGCAAGCAAACTCAAGCTCCAGCCTGCATGCCATGCCTATGCAGCCTGCACCATCCTGCAACCACACAATCACGGGACCGTCTTGGTGGTGACCACAAGCATGAGTGCAGCTTTAGGACAGCTGATTGCAGCTTTGCAGACAGGAAAAGTATGAAAACAATGGCAGGAATCACAGCGCACACGCCAAGACTGATGCCTGCAAAATCTTGCATGGCATAATCACTGTTCAAAAGCATGCCAAGTCTTGCATCGTAGGTGTCCAGCACGGCCTGAGATCTGACTGCAACTTGATACGCGAGAAGTGCAGCATGCTTTGCGGCTCAAAGGCTGCTGCTGACTGTGCAAGCAGATAATGTGATACGATCCAAAGTATAAAGCACATTTAGGGCTAGCTTGTAGAGCGCAGGGCTCTTTCTCAGACCCAGGCGATGGAGGCAGTTTTGTTGGGAGCGGGCTCGAAAGAGTGGGAGCGGAAGGTGAGGTCTAGCAGGCTCCTTCCACGACCTGGGAGGACACCCTCGCGTTCTCGTTTGGACTCACAGCTCTGAGGTTCCCACGAATTGCCACGAGCAGCAAGAGCTTTGAGTCCTTGGGAAGCTCCTCAGACAAGCGTTCGGCAGTTTTTCTGGGGCAAGCAACAATTGCGCAAAACTGGTCAAGAAGCCGTGAGCTGGAAGGTGTTGCTTGGGCCGTCCCGCACTCCAACGTGCAGCTTCTCCCCTGCCTTGTATGCAGACTACCACTTGCAGAAGGAAAGCCAGCAGAGTTTGCAGCAGTTACTCAAGACTCCTCAGAGCGTTGCTGTACCCGTTTGCGTTGATTGTATTGCAACTTTGATAGTGCTCCCCACGAAGCTGATTGGCTGCAATATACACAGGATCATCCTCTGCCAAACACTGTCTAAGCTGCTGAAGGTCCATCATGGCGAGAACATTCACCGAAAGACCACACAAGTCGGGTGCCAGCTGGATGAGTCAGCCCAAACAACGCGTGAGGATGTCCAACATCAACGTTTGCACGATACCCCTGTTCCCGCAAGGAAGGGCCTTCATGTCGCTCGACAACTCCAGGTCCCTGCAGCCCTTGTACGACAAAGGCCTTGATGATGCGAGCTGGTCATACAGGTCTTAATAGAACAAAGAGGGCATGTTCTGCTGAAAGAGAAAGAGACACAATACTTCATGGATGCAG
Organism: Symbiodinium pilosum; assembly: GCA_905231905.1. Classification (NCBI taxonomy): domain Eukaryota; class Dinophyceae; order Suessiales; family Symbiodiniaceae; genus Symbiodinium; species Symbiodinium pilosum. The sequence goes on along the minus strand of CAJNIZ010012703.1, from coordinate 30,397 downwards.
CTCCACGGGCGGTTTGCCAAGATGGATGCGGTGAAATGCTTCTCTAACGGGATTTGATCGCACCAAGCTCTGCATAGACTTACATAGCAACAGTTGGCAAAGTAGCAGGCAAGGAAAGCTACAACTGCTTGCAGGAGTTGCTTGCAAGTACCATCTACTTTAACAAGGTCACATGCGGCCATCCTGATCTCTAACGGGTCCTTGTCGCCATTCACTGAAAAGCTGACAGCTTTCAACCACCAGGCATCCCGGCTCGTCTCCCGTCAGCACATTGTCTTTCCAGGCCACTGACAGCGGCTCGTTTGACGGGAAGGCGTTGCAAACCCGCAGCCTCGGCACTTGAAGCCATCTGAGGGTTTCCCAGAATTGGGGGGGTACCTTTTTGGGGGGTGCCAATAAAAGGACTATAGCATTTTAGGGTCTATATTGGGTCCCATATTTTGGGAAACTACCATCTAAGCAGGGTCATTTCCCAAAGGATGGCAGAGGTTGAAAGGTGCGGGCTTCGGCAACTCGACCTTCGGCTCGGCCTCACATGTTCGTGACCGGTCGGTCAGGTATGCCCTATCTGAGCCATTGTCTAAATTCCTAGTATCTTCCTTCAGGAACCCTTTAATGCTCCCCTGTATAATCCCCCATACAACCCCCTTTAAGGAGCTTAAACCTCATCGGGCGAAGACATGCGCTTGCTACACTTTTGGAGGAGGCCCTTGTTTTCCGGAGCCCCATCTGCAGCCTTGCTGCAACACCTCAACCATGTTTTCTGCTATTGCCGTCAACACAGAAGATTCCATCCTCGAAATGGGCTTGGCTGCTCAATGCTTGGGACTAAGAGGTCTTAAAGCTTGTGTTTTTCAACTAGGCAACGGTCAGAGTGGAAGGCCCCCACTTGAGATTTGCGACATGTTGGCCCAGGGTAAGCCAGAAGAATGTTTGAGCATCCATTTGCCGAATGGTCATACTTCAAAAGGAGATCTTGGTACTTCTGTCAAAGATCTCATGGCTCTGAACGTGAAATTCTCTCCCACCTTGCTGGCGCAGAGCTGGCTCCATCTCTGAGACATCAACACCAAGCCCACTGAGAAAGAATTCTGCTGATCGTGGCAGCACACCGCATATGCAGAACTGATTGCATGCCAGCGGAGAGGGGGGGGGGGCTGTAGTCTACACACAGAAAGGTCTACGTCCGAAGTTGAAGAATCCTGGTACTGGAACCACATCCACACCCAGGTGCCTTGGCTGGTTTGTGTGGTGCCGCTGGTGCCAGCTGCGTCGCTTGCCTGCCAGTTGCAAGGACTGCAAGGTGCTCTCCTGTCGAAGAAATCCAAGCACTTGCTTGAGACGCAGGAATTGATCATCTAGTAGTTTCCATTTCATTTTCCATTATCCCTATAGAACCCCTATTAAACCCAATACTATATAGGCATAATGCAAAATAAAATGGAAGCCACCATAATTAGTAGACAAACTTTTGTCACCCCTCGGCTTCCGACGCTTGCACCAGGAGCGCCGTCAGCAGCGCGAGGCTCCCGAGGCGCTGTGCAAGTGACCAAATTGCATCACACTGTTTGAATTAGACTACATGGGGGGGCCATATAGGGATTATAGGGTATGTTGGGGTAATATAGGGATTATAGCCATAGGGTATATTGGGCTTATATTGGGATAATAGAACATAAAATGGAAACTACTATAACGGGCTACATTACGGTTTATTCGGTTTTTGGTACTGATGCCCTGGTAGAGTTGCAAGGAGCACATCACTGCGCCTGCTGAAACGCCATCAGGACCGCTGGGATCAGCAGGGCGCTGGCCTTATGTCTTCAAGACCGCCTCGCTCTTGCCCTTGCATCAAGCGAATAACTGCACAGGGAGGCCCCATGCATCTCTGTGACCACTGAAAGATGTGCACCACAAGAACACAGAGGTGTCCTGTTTCTGCAAGTCCCTAAGTGCTGTGGGCCAGGCTCCCTTCGAAGGAACACCACTCTTCAAACTCTCCAGCATATCCTGCCCAGTCGGAGTAAACCCAAGCCAGTTGCCTCATGTGCCGCGAGTTCTGCAGGGTCGAAACGTTTACGTCTGAAGATCCAATTTGTTGAGACATTCTGCCCTTGGAGCTGAGAGACTGAACAACGACTCAAGCCAAAATGATTCAGGGAAACGACACGGTGTTGTTCTTGTATGCCAGCGGGCGCCTCATCCGGCTTTGGATAGGTAATCAGCTCCTCCACAGCAAACCGAACACTCAAAAAATCTCCTGTTCAGGCACTTACGGTTCTCGCGCTGGCACAGGAGACTTTTGCGTGCTCATACGTCTGGTAGGCGTCGGGAGCCACCCCTTCAGGTAGAGCACCCGGTGCTTATTGAATGGCGTCTGCAAGCTTGGCTGCCACAGCTACACAAGTCTGGTACAGATGCTCAGAAGCACAGGCATCAGCGTCAGCACTTTCTCTGTGTTCACAACACAGGCGGAGTCCAGCAAAGCTGTCAACAAGATGCAATGACAAACTGCCAAACAAATTGCGAACATGCTCGCGCTGCAGTGGCAAATAGCAACGAGAGGTGTTATTGCAGACTCCAAAAGACGAGTAGTGAAGGAAAAAAATTGAGCTTTGAATGCCAGATTCCTGGCCCATCAAGCTCCATTCTCCGTGCAGGGGGCGTGCAGCGATGGTGTTGGAAAGCAGCTGCAAGTGGAGCAACCGTCAGACCTCAACCTGCTGGTGGACTTGCTCTCAGGAAGTGGCCCTGAGTTCCTCCGTCCTCAGAGTCCTAAAGGTTCCTGAAGCAAGCTCGCCCTGCACAACGACCTAAGGCAAGCCCCTCCGAGTGACAGAGGTGCGATCGAGCAACCTGGTGGTCGAAGCGAGGTATCGGCGATCCCTAAACAAGCCTTGCCTTGTATGGAACAGCTCAATGCTTATTGTACGGATGTACCTGTGCAAATCTGAAAACACGTATATGACGTATATGCTCTAACGCATGAACTTTGAGTTCAACATGTGTTACCTACAACGACTATAAGCTCGACTAGAACACCTCCAGAACTGCCCTCCCTCGCATCTCTGTCCTGGGGTCACCTCCTCTCGTTAGAGAGGATTCAAACGGTTTCAATTCCCAAAGCCCAGGAAGAATCTAGAAATTGATTCCCCCTTAAGGTTTCCCAAAAACGACCCTACAGTTCCAAGGGGTTCTATCCCGGGGGCTCCACTTTCTAGATCCTCCAGGGAATCTGGGTTAAAGCATGCAGCGAATTCAGCAAAACCCAGCGGCTGGGTTCAGTCCAAGCATTAACCAGTGCCAACTGCGAGCGGTCACCTCCCCACACCCAGCGACCCTAAGGTGGTCAAATAAATTGCGAAATGGCTCCTTCTTGAATTTTGTGGAGGAGTCCCGCCCAAAAGCACAACATGCTGGCATCTGGAAGGATTTAAAACATCAGTCCTGAGAAGCCAATTGGAAACAGGACTTCTGTCTGAAAAGTCTGACTCAAGCACACGGGCCAATTGCCAAGTGATGCGACCCTTGGCCAAGCTCAAGCCATGAACACAGAAGGGCAGGGTTGAGAGATTAAAGTTGCTATTACTATTACTATTACTATTGTTATTACTATTACTATTACTATTGTTATTACTATTACTATTACTTTACGGTTACTATTACTATTACTATTACTATTACTATTACTATTAGGGCAGCCGAGAGTCAACGAGAGTAGTGTTGTGCTGGCCTTCAGCAGTCTGACAAGTCCTTTAGGCAAAGACGCGGATAATGGAAAATGGAATGGAAACTACTATAGTATAATGGTGTATATATTGGGGTTATATTGGGATAATGGAAAATAGAATGGAAACTACTATAATGGAGAATCAAATGGAAAAAAAATGGAAAATGAAATGGAAACGTGCAAACATAATCAAGAACAGAAACATGTCCTGCTGTGGGAGAAAGCTGACAGGTGTGCCGTGCAATCAAACGGTGTTCCTTTCTCATGAAGATTCCGACGGTGCAGCTTCAGCCCAGTGTCCTCCTCCATAAAGGGAAAGCTCACAGAAGCTGAAAACTCCTGGCAAGTACGTAGTGCAAAAGCAGATCGAGCAACCAACTTCTTTTCCGGACAATAATGCATTGATGCTGGAAATTACCGCTCCTCCATGTTGGGGCTATTTGTCGATCTCTCTGGTGCTACCTCCTTCATTGCACCCGGCAACTCCATCTCGTCTCCATGGTGCAGGCTGCTGTCTTCGTTTAAGACTATGGCCGCTAAGCATTCCGAGAACTTGTCGTTGCGAAGGCAGTATGCCATTTTGCGCTGGGCTTCGAGAGATCTTGATCTTGTCTTTCTGGGGCCATCACGAAGCATGGATTGCCTGACTCCACGTGTGTCCTTGGATGTACCGATCTTTGAGAGGTGATCCTGCTTCAATCAGCCACCAGACCCAACTGCTTGAGCCAGGTGGCACGTGCTGTCCGGCCGCGGTCTGCCGTGTCGCCTCACGGAGACAGAACAATCTCTTTGTCCCGGAACCCATGTGAGCTATAATATAAACTCCCAGTATCCCCCGTAATCATCCCCATCATACTCCCCTATATAACCCC
>CAJNIZ010012703.1:0-25249 GCA_905231905.1 Symbiodinium pilosum | reverse complement strand
AAAAAAAAAAAAAAAAAACAAATTCCAAGCAATCAACCGCCAGACACAGGTGCTTTGGACAACCAGCAGCTCAGCACGCTGGAGATCATCAATAAAATGGGTACCGAAGAAGGTGCAAACACATTCATTACCTACACTCCCCCATGACAGGTGCTGTTACAGTGCCCGCCCAAAGCGCGTCATTTCAAATCCAAACATTTTCTTGCCGCTGACAGCGCATAGGTAAAGCTTGCTGCACAATGGTCAGCTCTGCAAAAGCAAAGCCAGAAAGTGCGGCTGACTTGTAATTTGATGGTGCGCAAAAGAGGAAAAGCGCGACAATGCGATGTAGTTGAAATCTACACCGTTCGTGCAAAGAGTCTCTTTGAGCATCCCACTTCTGAGCAATACTGCCGGGCAAGACTGAAGTCACACAAAGATAATCGAAGATACGGGTGAGTGCTTCAACTATGATTCGTCAACTATCAGTCTTGCCTTTTACAAAGCCAAGAGATGGCTAGTGGCAGGAAACCTATCCACAGCTCGCAGTCCTATTGGGCCTTCGATGCTAGGATGTGACGTGCGCACCGCAACAGTCTAGGTTTAAAACATTGGAACAGTTGCTTCCTGCAGAGAGGCGGTAAATCTAAATGGCATTGGACACCGCAAGCTTGTCAGCTTATTCTCGAAGCTTGCCTTTTAGCCGCTTTAATGAGAAACAGAAATTTCATAACGGAAGAGGTTGGGCAGTCCAACAGAGACATGTCAATGCCACGTGACGTGCCAAGCACGCCAGCCTCTATGCAGTGATGCAACAGAAATGAATAGAAATGAATAGAAATTCGCCTTCCGGCAGAAAACAATCTCAAAAATAGTTTCAATGGTACATGGCTCGGGACTTTCCAGCCGCTGTCCTGAGGCTCAACAGCAAATGACACATCTGAAAATCGCAATCAGCATGGGAGCGATTGACAGGCCTGGTGCATGATGTCCTTCTGCAACATGCCAAGAGCTGGGAGCTGACCGAAACCTTTGTGGGAAAGCCCCCATGCATGCTGCTTCCTCACCTCAACTCCAGCCCCGCACTCTACTGAACAAAAACCTTGCAAAAATCAAAAGAGCTGAGCAGCTTCCACAGCGCTACGGCGCCCACTTGCCATCAGGCGCCCGCAATGGCGTCCCTAACAGCAACTATGTGCAGGGCCCTGAGTCGCAATGCTTCGAACTCATCATCTTCCAGGCAGTTAACCCGCTGCAATGGCCAGTCTTCGTTTTCTGGCTCCTGCAAATAATTGAGCGTCTCAAAGTTAAGCTTCACCTGTCAAAATCTGGGGTCTTGCTATCCTGCCTCGGTCTCCTCTGTATCCTCCAGACTTCCAGGAAGCCCGGGAAGCAGAACGCTTCCAAAAAGGTCACCTTCCTCAGTCGATTTCGTCGATCGCTGAGAGATGGCCTTAGTCACCGTGACACGCCGTGGCAGTGCAACACAGTGAAACATTGACTTAAGTTGTTATTCCTAATATACTCATACTAATAATAATGATGATGATAATAATAATAGTCAATATTGAAACTGATTCATGGCAGATCTGTCCCTTCTGAGATCTTCACCTTCGACGCCGCGGCGTTAGCCAAGCTGCTGTTGGCTTTTGAGGAAGTTCCTGCCGGACAAGCCCAGAAGGTTCACTGGAACACACTCAGCGCCTGCACTGAACAGTGGTTCTTGGACGTGATATGACGTGATCAAACCAAGTCCACAACTCGCCCAAGGCTGCACAACAAGTTTCAGATCCCTCGGTGCCTTTGCAAACCGCAACAGATTCGGGGACAACGGCCGAGAAAGGCCGGTTGCGGCTCTTCCGCTTGGTGTACATGTGCAGCTCCATAAAGCCCTGACACAGCCAATCCAAGACTGCCTGCGACACAGAAACTTGTCTCCCGCCTTTTGCACAGCCGCTCTTACATGGCTCAGCTTCATGTCTCTTCGATGATGACAAATGAAGATACGGCAGGCTTCAAATGTTGATCCAGGCTTTTCGGCTGCGGGGAAGGAAAAACGCCGGCTTGCAGATCCGAATTTACGTGACCACTGATTGGCTGACCGTCCAGAACCTGCAGCACGGTCCTCCTGGAAGCTCGGCCCATGGACGGCCTTTATGCCAGAACGGATGACCTCGCAAGCCAGACAAGTGAGCAGCGCCGGGGGGTGCCGCTTCAAGTTTGATGGTCTTGGTTGCATGCCACGAACTTGTCACCCTTCTTTGCCTGCACCTGGATGGACAGGGGTCAGTCTCCGCTTGGGGGTGATAACAGATCGTTGCGTTCTTTGCTGACAAACTCTTTGTGTTTGGCTGCACAGCCATCACAAACCACTGTGCAGGACGCATGCTGGCTAGGTCCCAGGCAGGAATTGCATCCTGCAAGCAGAATTTGATCCATATTGATTGCTCTTTTGCATCCAACAACAGCTCTGATGCTTAAGGCCCTGTCTGAAAAGAAGCTTTAATACGAAGATCACACCTAACAACGCAAGCATCCAGGAGGGGACAGTCGCCTGGGAAACATTTGCGTCGTTCTGAAGACGAATGACGTAGTCGCCAGGGCTCAAGGAGATGACCTGAGCTTCAGATGCCCGTCTGACAAGCATGGTAGTTTCCTGAGATAGGGGAACCCAAATATGGACCCCAACATACTATAGTCCTTTTTGTAGGGACCCCCAAAATTGCACTCCGAAAGTTTAGGAAGCCTCCACATGTCTATGAACCTGACTAGTGCGAGTCATAATGTGAAAGAGGAAACCTTGGCTTTTACATTTGCTAGATTTTGCTGGGTTCTGGTGCTCTGCCGAAGCGTAATGTCTCGGACTGATTCCCAGCGTAGATGATGGGCCTGGCAAGCCCGACCAAATAGGGACGTCATGGGAGTGAGCTACAGTCTAAACTTCTAGTATCCCCTTAATAACCCGTAAAATACTCCCCTATATAATCCCCTATATAACACCCTTCAAGGAGTCTAGACTATAGCTCAAGTATGGAGACACTACGGGCATCTGCTCGCCCTGGCGCACAACAGCGCCCACATATCGACACAACGTACTTCAATGCCAAGCCCCCCCACCTAATATTACATCTTCCCCGCTGTAGTATAAAGGAAAAATGTGTTGGGGGTATTTAATATTAATTAGGGGTGTGGGGCATTCAACAAAGCACGCCTGAATTCTGTGCTGCCAGTAAAGGTGTCGATCACAGCGACCTGCACGTGCATGGGGACAGGACGTTGTAACCATGAGAAGGGAGAATCTACTTAGTCTCCTGGGACCACAGATCAATTGAGGCAACTCTTTTTGCGGGGAAAGTCTTGATCTCGCCTGCGGATTGGACTCGTCAGCCATGAACATGTGGGACTCAAAGGACACGGCTGTACTCTCCACATCGTGACCTCAGCAATGCGCTCCGGGCGTGTCGACTCAACGCCTCTGGATGACGAAAGCGTCATAGTGCCCTTGTGGACCGCTGTGTCTAAGCAAATGCTTTGCAATGCATGTTGGATACCCTGCAAGCGGGGTCCATGACTTCAGGCTGCCAATGCAAATTCTCTGTCCCAGGCGATAAATCACCAGCAGCAGAAGTGCATCTGATTCGGGAACCTCTGACCTCAATGCTGCGGGAGAAACTCAGGCTCAAAAATCCTTTGCTCACTTGAGCTCCATGCACCAAGAAAGTGCCTGTGGTGGTATTGCCAATCTTGAACTCCAATCTGTCATCCGCCTGCGACAGACATGATATATACGACAAGTTCCACGCTGACCTGTCAATGTGTAGCTGTCCACCCGCATCACTGTCTCAGTGCCTTCAGCGACACATCAAAGTCCCGGCATTGCTTGTACGACAGCTGCCTGCAGCTCGTCAAATTGACTCTGGAAGCCACAATTGTAGTTCCCACCCCCCCCTATAGAGACCCCAATATAGACCCCTGAAATACTACAATCCCTATTCTGGGCCCCAAAACCAGGTACCCCAAACTTTGGGAAACTCCCATATAAGTTGCTGAGGCAAAGGCTTGTCTTTGGTGAGCTGCTCCTTGCCTTGAAATATATCCTGAGCAGCTGCTGGGGCCCAGGGTAAACGCTCGTTGCATGCTGAGCCTACGTGAGCCGTAGTCGAAACCCCTAATATCCCCCTTAATAAGCCCTATAGTAATACCCTATATAATCCCTTAGAAGGTCCTGTAAAGGAGTTTTGACTATGGATCATGTGCGGCCGAGCTGCCATTGCCGCTTCATAGGGATATGCATTGCACCTGGCACAAGACATGTCGAGCATGAGCCTTGTAAGAAGATGTTGGAAAGACTTGGAAACCTGCGCTAGCCGATTTATCCAACGATGTTCAGCAAGCATGAGATTCGGGAACAAACAATCATGCTTGCATAAAACAAGGTTGGGTCTTATCCCTTAGCAGAATCAAGAAGGCCAGTCACGTGCGTAACCGCTGCTGCTCTGTTGGCACAACACCGTGCAGCCGGCTTCGCCTCAGCTCAGCATGCATAAGATCTTGCAACGGGCTCGAGCCTCTCGGTTTAGGGTTTAGGGTTTAGGGTTTAATGACAGGTGTAGTCTTGACCTCTTTCGGATCCTAGGCTACGAACGCGCGCCAGGAATGAGAATGATAGTCTTGGAGTGTTAGTTGCAAAGCCTGGTTACCCAAAAGATCGGCTATCGTTACTGGACTGCTCCCATAACCATTTTAAGATACAATCCTGGTCAGGGAACAGCACACCTTTGCTTACATCTTGACAGTTCTAAGACTGGACAACCGACAACATGCTAGATCAAACTCATAAAGGCGTGTTTGGCTTTCGGATTCTCTATGGGTACAGGCAAGGCCACTGAGATCCTGGGGTATCTTCCATCTAAAGGCAGGCATCTACAAGACATTGCAAGCACACTTTCAACAGCTGAGTAAAGGCGATGCCCATCCGCCCTTCAAAACCAGGTGCTTCACCACGCCCAGGGATTGTGTTCAAATGGCCGCTTGCGAAGAAGAGACTCAGCTCCAGGCAATACTACATTCCGCTGAACCTTGACACATGCAGTGTTGTCCAGTCATGTTTTCTGTGGTTGAAGGCGAATACATTGCGCAACCTCAGGCTTCAGTCTTATGTGAGGCAAGTCAACGAATTCCTGACTGCCATTGATATAACCATGCTTGATCAGGAAGAACCCCAAGGTGCCTTATGCGCAACAGCTGCCACGGCCAGCAGGAGCACAAGGCCTGAACGCCATAAAAATGCACACCATGACACCCCTGAAAATAAGTGGCACTGCATACTGTGAGATATTATGTGTCATTGTGGCACACTGCAACAGCCCATCAGGGGCATGGCATGCCCTCGCCATGGCTTCACCATGCGCAAGCTATGCTTTGAATCGAGCCAGGGTTGCAGGTTGCTGGCATGAAAGTAGAAGATTCTGGCATCGCCCCACCGCAGCCCTTCATATGGCCTCTTTTTTCACGCCACTAGAAGCGGAGAACTCCAAGAGATAATGTAAGCCTGGCCACCCCGCAGGAACGAGTCCAAAGCGGTGAAGCGCAACTGCGCCAGTAGAGCGAGTTAGGAGTTTGCACGAAACTGCCGGGGCCTGGCAGCCAGGTTCAGACTCAGCTGCGCTTTAAGCGCAGCCGGAAGGAGTCTATGCGAGACTAGAAGAAAAGCCACAGAGGAGGCTCTGTTCACAAGTAGTAGCTTGCCGGGCATGCTAGAGTCGCTAGAGGCGCTAGATATCCAGAGGAACCCATCTAGAACAAACAAGGCAGGGCTTGGAAGTGGGACAGGAGAAACCAAACACAAAACCAAACCGTGCAGGACGTATTCCATACAACCACCGACTTCAGGATGCGCAATGCTTTGAATTGGCATGTAGACAGGACCCTCCCTATTGCTGCACGAGAAAGACACCGGCAGCATTGCGCCCAGTGCATAGCAAACTTTCATGTCAGCTCAGCACAGCAATGCCTCCTCATGCGCTTCAAGACCTGGAAAAGCTTGGTGTCACCACCTGGAAGTATGGCCAACGATCTACGACCATGCGAAGCTGATCACTACATGGCACGTGGCTAGTATGAGCACAAAAAAAGCTCCTGCACGCATCTCGACTTTTGTAAGTATTGAGGGGTTTACGGAAAGTATGCTCATGAGCCCAAAGCAAACTTGAACTGGTATCTGAGCCCACTTACGCATCTATGGCCCAATCTCAACTTTGCAGGAGATGGCGTCTGTCCATGGAAAATCGTTCTTGCACCCTGCAAGCTTTGCAACAGCTCTGTACCGTGGGCTCCAGCATGCGGATTGCAGGCTGGGCCAAGGAATTGCCCACGGCTAAGCGGAGCTGTCATGCAACAGCGTGCCCATGATTTTTAGATTTCACGCTTGGCCATGTCCTCATGCACAGCTCCGGGTTGAGCTGAACAGAAAACACATCCATTTGACTTCAGTTTCGGCCATGCCAGCAGCTTTCCACAGAGGACACAGCAGTAATTAAACCAAATCTAGAAGAATGGATCGTTCTCAATGTGCCAAAGATGAGCCGCAGCACGATGGCTTCGGACAGAATGGAAGCGAAAAAAATTAGTAAACTGCAAGCCTGCTCCAATTTCTGCCAGATTTGGCACCTTGATAACACTCTATGTCGCTACGCATCAAACGTCGAAGTGTGGGCCTACAGCATCGCAGCATTGCAATGAATACAGCACGCACATTACCTTAGCGAAGCCCGAAGGCAAGTCCAGAAACGATCTTGCAAAAGACCCGAGCAAGGATGCCAAGATCTTGCAAGATGCTGCAGACACACTGGCAGCCCCTGTCCTGACACTTGGTTGCATTTTTGGCATCAAGAACTTCCTGGCCTCAACTCTCACCGGGAGGCACCACTGGACGTCCTCATCTGGCAACACGGCTAAGATTGCGGATTCTTAGCTCCTTCGTCCAAGGCTCTTTAGGTCGGTCGCAAGCCTTTCTTTCTCCTGCGCAGGCCATGGATGCCCATCACTAGGCCAAGGCTCTGCCAAGGCTCTGCCAAGGCTCTGCCAAGGCTCTGCCAAGGCTCTGCACCGCTCCTCGGCAGCCTTGCGGGCCTTCTCAGCCTGTTCCATGAGCTTGGCCTGCGCAGCCTTCAGTTCCAAAGACAAGAACATGCGTGGGTTCCCATCTGCTCACCATCATCCAGCGCCTGCGCCTCCTCTACAGCTGCCTTTGCAGCTTCTGCCTAGAAACATGAGGGCACAGGGTTCAACCTCTGCTTGGAGCTGTACTGTAGCACTGTACCGGGTACATGTGTCAGCACATAGCGCCACCTTGGACTGCAGATCCATGGCCTGCTTCTGCGTCAGCTCCCTGCAAGTAGTCGCACCCAGTCACAGGTCTGACAGCTAATTGCGTCTACATCAGTTCAGCCCGCGTTCTGGGCCTCCTTCCCTATGTTCATGGGCCGTGTCCCTTCTAATAGGCCCCCGAGGTTTTAAGCACACGGTGCAATCCGTGAAAGTTCTCGGAGGAAACCCCACAACAAGAAACGAGCGGCCACCGTTCTCCTGTAGCCTGTAGGACGATAGGAAATCTGTATACATTGAACAGCAGACAGTTATGAAAGCCTGTAGCCAGAGGGAAGTAGAGGAAAGGAGTTGGAGAAACTGCACCTGCTCTTCCAGAAGATCGCAAGAAGTCCCCGCCTCATCTCAGAGAGTGCCTCGTGCTCGGCGAGCTTTGCCTTCCCAATCACGCATGGAATGTCAAGTCACTCATTTTGAAATGCGCAACCATGAGAGAGGATGCAGATCGCCGTATGCATTTCTGCAACAAGTAGAGGCTGCAAAGCTCTATGTGGCCCTCCTTGCCTCTTCGGCCACTCGCCGTGCTTGCAGGGCTTCCTGCACAACTGGCCGAAGATTGTCGGGGTCACAGCAACTACAGGATCAACACAACTTCCCAAGCGGAGGAGGCAAACTAATCAGTCCTCCAAGGCATCTGCCTTGGCAACCTGGCAGAAATAAACCAGCTTCAGCATGCTTTCGGGCCCTGGCTGACCTTCATGAACTGATCAATTCTGTTTAGGTGCCTTCCCTTTTAAACGACCAGTTTTGCTGAACGCAAGCAGAACTCCTCCTCGAGGAAAAAAAATTGTTTGTCCGCGGGCCTCGGCCGCCTTCTGGGCCTTAGAGGCCGCGTCGGCAGCAGCAGTCTGTTCCTTGACTCTCTCGTCAGCAGCTGCTATGGCCTCCCAACACTAAATCCAAGATTTCCCCATGCCAAGGCTTCCATGCTACCAGACCCGCCTCATCAGCAGCCCTTATGGCTTCCTGTGTGGCTTTTTCAGCCGCTTTCCTTGGAGGCAAAGCGCAGACCGCGATACAAAAAAGACTGTTCATTGAATGCAGCCAAGGTTCTTTGCCTCAGCAGCATCTGCGAGAGCATACTTCTTGTCTGCCTGGCCATCACATGAGTGCTAGCAATGAGGCTTGCTTCGTACACAACTCCCGGACCTTCGCGTCTTCTGCAGCCTTCTTTGCCTTGGATGCCTCTGCGGCATCCTTTTTAGCCTGGGCATAGGATAAGTGGCTCAAGGACAGTACCCGAAGAATCGTGGACAGAATGGAGCTCATGTTGTAAGTTGTGCTGCTCAACATATCTAGCTGTTCTCGGATCATCTCGGATCCATGAAATAGCTCCTGCTTAAGCTCAATTGGTGGGATTCTGCACTGCCTGCTCTTCGGCTGCTTTCCGTGCCGCATTGGCCTTTTCGATGGCTGCTACTTTATCAGCCTGAGCGGTGATAATGAGCTGCTTTCAGAATCTTTCAGAAAGCTGGCTGGATTTTTTGAATGCATGACACCGGCTCCATGTGTCCACAATGCAGGAGCCTCAGCTTTCTTTTTTGTTTCCTGGGCCGATTTCAAGGCCTTCTCTCTGTCCGCGGCAGCCTTTGAGGAAGGTCCACTGGCCATGCTTATGTGCACATGCCATGATACCCAAGTCTGCCAACTACTGTGCAGACTGCACCTGTTCTGCAGCGGACTGAGCTTTGGCTGCCTTTTCTGCTTCCGCGCGCACCTGAGGATGCAGTAGCCACATGCGCAACACATCCATGAAGCATCTGGCACACTATGTCACACACACACACTCTCTCTCTGTTGCGACACCCTCCTCTGTGAGATCCCTACCCGCTCTTCGGCTCTTTGGCGCGCTTTCTCTGCAGCCTGGAAGGCAAGCACAAGACTTCCATGCTTAGCTGTATGCTGGTTTGGGCTCTTCCTAAGTTTGTTTCAAACTTTCGTGGAACCTGCCTTGGCCATCTCCTTTCTCTCTTCTGCAGCGTCCTGTCGTTTGGATTTGATTTCTATGAGACGACACAACTACGTGTTGAGGAAGCCTTTGACTGGACCCCGATGCCCCTTCTTCGCTCTGCCACACACTTTCATCTGCTCTAGACTGGTGACCATTTTGTCAGATAGCTGACAGTCAGCAAAAAAGCAGAAGCTTGCGACCCTGCCTGCTTTGCTTTCTCAGCTGCTTTGAGCCTTAATGCTCATCTACAACACTGGGAGACGTCGATCGAAACGAGAGCAAAAGATGCTACAAGAACTCGACGTCTTGGTGAAGCGGGCAGCTGCGGAATCGAACAGCCTTCACCACAGTTTCCAAATGCGACCAAGCTTCGCATACTTTGTCTCAGCCTTTGCCTGCACAACCTGGAGCGAGAAAGTCTTGCAATCCTTCACTACATCAGCTAAACGGGATGTAAAGCACGGTAGCCTTCTCAGTAGTTGCCCAGATCTTATCTTCGGCTTGTCGGAACTTCTTCTCAGCATGCTGCTTGAACTCTTCCCTTGGCAAGCCAGGGCGGTAGACAAGCCGGTCATCTTGCTTACTAAGCTTGCTGAGATTAAGTACATCAACAGACAAAACCATTCATTTCGCCCTGCAAAGCTTGTCCACATGCAGACTGGCATCGACTTCTTCGTGATGAATTGCTTCTCTTTATTGGAGGTCTGGCCAACAAGACAAGCTGAAGGCACAGCCAAAGCCCGATAATATGCTGAAGTTGCCTATGAACGGGATCTCCATATGTCTATGATCCTCAGGCCCGTCACTCAGGTCTGCGACGCAAGCTAAAGTACATGATCCCAGCCCGCCAAATGCCGGGGTTTCGACTGTAAACCTGAGGATTCAAGCTTTAGGGATTCAGCAGGTTAGGGTTTCAATGCAGGCCTGCACTGCAGCATTTGGAGTTTCAGGATTGCAGAGGTTCAAGTTGTTCAGCTACCAGCCGCGGCTTGGCATTCAGAGTCAGGGTTCACGCCTCCAAATCCACGTTCAATTTTTCGATGTCTTTCTCCTTTCCTCGAGTCATGAAGGACAGACTGCCGAATGAAGACATGTGAACATGAGCAGCTCGGTATAGTACAGTCCATCAAGAATATGAGCTTCCTACACTGCTTGGAGTTCCCTGAGCCCCCCTGCCCTTCAAGCTTGCTTCGAGGCTTTGAAGCTCTTTGGCAAGCTCCTCATTTTCGCTTGTGGACACCTTTTTGCAAAGCAAGCGCAGGGATCAATGAAAATGGCATCTCGTAGCGGTCAAATCACTGCAACATGGAGTAAGCCCAAGATCTGGAGTTGTTCTTAACTTGAGACTACACAGCGGTTACTATGGGATCCCTATGAACAGCTGTAAACGCGGAATTGTAACAAACTCCCAAACACCATCGGGCCTCCAGCTGTTTGGAGAGCTTCTTTTCCTCAGCCCAAACGAATCTTTTCCCCCGGGCACCAGCTTGCTGAAAGCACGCAGGGAAACATTGCCATGTACATCTGACAGCATCGGGGGTTCTAGCTAAAACTTCAGACTGCAGGTGCCCAACATGTTGCCAACTACTAATTCGCAAATCGCCTTTCAGCTGCCAACATTGGATCTTACTGCTAGCGACAGTACCACCGCCAACAATACTACCAGCAGCAGCCAGCAGCACGGCTGCGAAAGCTGCGACAACAAATGCCGACAGCTTGAAGCGTCTGCTTAACATGGCTGAAAGCATTTTGGTTCAATTGCTTATCTACATTAATCTACAGCTTATTTGGGCTTACACTGGTCTAAGTTGTCCTGAGCCCTTGAGAAACTTGAATTCTCAGAGCAGACAGGTGTCATTTTCAGCCACCACCTCCAGCTGACCTCGGCCCAGAAAGATATACACACTGTAACTGACGAAAATCCTGGTTCACGGATGCAGCAGCAGACCGCTTGGATCGGGACTTATCCTCTCAAGCAGGCGCTTGTTCTCCTCCTCCATGACCGGAAGCCGCTCTTCTAGCTCCTGTAAACAAAGAAAATGGAAACTACTGGGATTATAGGGGGTATATAGGCATTGGGAATATATTGGGATAATATGGGGATAATGGAAAAGAAAATCGAAACTACATCTAAGCACATGGTTCTCCTCTTGCAAAAAACTGCGCAGGTGACCGCACCTTGCTCCTCGCCGCAAATTTCTTCATCATCTCGTAATAGTTCTTCTCACGTCCTGTCGCCGAGCATGCGATTCGAACATATTCTCATCTAATTCAGCCCTGACAAGTCCTGCTGCTTCCTTGGCGGCCTCTCTCAACGTGTCAGTTTCCTTCTGCAGTCTTGCGCCTGACTCGGATCACGCGAGGAATACAAGCGGGCCTCAAGAAGAAACTTCGTCCCCGAATAAAATGTCAATTGTTTCACTTGTGTAGCGCCGTGAAGACTAAAGATTTTTTGGAGGGTACCTACTTTTAACAAGCTGAAGTCGAAGGGTAGCTTCAATCGCGAAAAACGAATTACCTAGAACAGCCAAAAAAGGGGGATGGTTGTACCTACTTTGGGGAATCAGGTGCAGGCACATCTGCCCATTGCCCCCTGTTTCCAACATCACACCGTGATGCTGCAGACAATGTTGTAACGCGGCATGCTCTTAACCTGAAAGTATCCATGCTTGAGGCCAGGAAGCATTTCGAAGACTTTAGATAAGCAGCAGCTGCGCTACTGTCTACTGCTTTCACCTTCACCCACGTGTAAAAGCCACTTCTTCCGACGCTGCGCGATGCCCTAATGCAGTCCACACTGCTGCTGCTCTGCATGTGCCTTCTTCCATGACCTCTTTGAGCTTGGCGTTCAGCAACTGCGCACAGCGCACAGCGTCAAAGCGGTTCAGAGAACAAACAATTGCAGAAATGGGCAGATAACAACTGCTTCAATGGCTTGCTTCTGCGTGGCCAATACAAGTCCTGACAAGGCCTGGCAAAAATTATCCTGCCTCCTGCTGTTCTTTTGATGCTGCGAGGCTTTCTTCAACACTGCGTACCTGCCAGTATTCTTATATGCGATCAGAACAATATTGACTGCCTGAGAAGTTATGGATGAATGTCAAGGAAGACGCCCTACATCAACAAGAAACGTGTTGTGGTCACCTTCTCGTTCAAGGCAGCATTCTCCATTCGAGCCGTCTTCAAGTCGCTGATCACCTCAAACATGTATCATGCATCTCTCAATATCTTTCACCCCAGATCACGAACCAAGGAGGCTTTTCAGTTGTGGCTGCGATAGGCGCCGAGCTCGGCTGGTCTCATTCCTTGAAGAGGTGAGCCTGGGTTTCAGAAAACTTTTCGACTGGGACAAGGCTCTCTTGCTACTACAGCATCCAGTGGGTACAAGCCTGCTGCTTCTCATTGATTGTGACATGTGGTACTTTCCCAAAATTAGGGTACCCCAATATTGCTCCCAATATACTATAATCCTTAATATGGGGACCCCCCACAAAGGTACCGCTAATTTTGGGAAACTCCCATGTGTTCTAAGAGCCATGCGCTTCTCGAGTGTCGGTCAGCTCGGTGCGGATTTTCTCTTCCTAGTTGCAGCAATGTGTGATGCGAAGATCAAGCTACTGGGTAAGTGTGAAGCGTCTATCGTCGGGGCTTACATGAGTAGAATAGGGGGCTTGGGGTATACTATGGTACACCCACATATATATATATATGTATGGAGTATAAGAGAATAACTTTGGTAATTCTTCAGGTTTCCACGTTCCTGCAGAAGTGGACAAGCAAGGTTCAAAGATTGTGTTTGCGGTTGGTTTCTCATCTTGCATTGGGCAGGTGATGGTTGCAGATTTGGTGGATTATATTTCCAATGAATCTTCGCACCAACTCGGTAATTCGACGCCCTAAAATGTTGACTGAGCACTGAAGGAAGGCGCTATAGAGCGCATGGTGTAGAATTCTATAGCGGCTACTATAGCTCCAGCCTTCCATTCTCCATTGCACAGTGGCTAAGAATCCGTCAGCCGAGACCACATAATCCAGCCCGAAGCAGGGTCCGCGTAACATATGAGCGGTTCTCATTGTGTTTGGTAATGTCCTCATTTTTGGGTACCGTACCACAAGCGGTGGTAGTATTGCAGGACATCGCTTTGACAAGTCCCCCTACGCTTATCCCACGCCCCGTTCATAAACCTCTAAAAATTATCGAGTACCTGGTTACGAAGTCTTTGGACCTTTGGCTTGGGTGTGCTGCTCATTTCATGCTATCACTCGAGGATCCAAATGTCAAGCTATCCGCTATCCTGGAACAGGTCTCAGAATCCCTAGTTGCACGTACAGAGAGCCCTAACGGCCCTGAACGTAAACCGCCATTGTGTCTTGGCTATACTCCGCCAGTTTGAGAAACCTGTATGCATATGTGCGTGCGTGCGTGCATGCAAACCGCAAGCCGGGATGAGCCTTCTTCGTTGCCGCTTCGCGCTCTGCCTGTGGTCGTCAGTAACGGAGATTTTGTAATTGACACAGCAATAACTCCATGACACAGCTTGCCGGTCACTCTGAAGCCACATTTTGAAGCGGGCTGTGAACTTGGGGCAGGGGGCGCAATCACAACGCAGAAATGGCACGCAAATACCGGATCTGCCTGCATCTGCTTGTCGAGCTCCCTGGCAATTATATCAGCATAAGCTCCATAATTGTCTCAATTATTCCGTGGGCTCTTCATCATCACACGCAAAATAATGCATGATGAACACATTTGCCAGATCTCCTACATATCTAAAACCTCTGATGCGCAAATGGAGTATCGGCAGTTCTCCGTCCTCACGGTGACCGTGAGCTCTTTCTTCTTTTCTTCTAGCTTCGCAAGCTCTTCCTGACAGCATCAACTGCAAAACAGCTGATTTCGGGAAGCGTGATTGCAGCGGCGGCTGGACTCATCAACCATTGCAGCCCGCCTCCTTCTTTTTTGCTGCTTCTTCGGCCTCCTTTTTCTGCTGTTCATTCCTATCTTTTTCTTCCCTGAGAAGCATCAGTCAGGGAGAAAAGACGCGACCGTCCTTGCGATTGCATATGACTCCCCCCGTCCCCTGAGCCATGTGCTTAAGCATCTCTTCAAGCTTCTGCACATCCTGCGGAGAAAGCTGATACAAGGTTGTTAGTGCAACAAACTTGGAAAGAGCTGCTCTAAGACTGCTTGACGTGAACAAAAGGTGGTCCAATTTACAGCACTGGTCTATCCGAACCGGTCCTGGCGGAGCTCGTCCCGATCAACCTTGTGGCGCTGCAAGAATAGGCTGCTGCCACAGAATCAAGTCCACACATTGAATATCTTCCTTTGGAATGACTTGGGTGTCAAACGCATGCCCTCCCAGCCTGCAGCTTCTCGTTGGAAATCTGGGACATTTCCAGCTGGTCACTGACGCTGGTGTAGGTTTCCTTGAAGTCCATGTGTGAAAGCAATACAGTGCAATTGCAACCTAGAAGATTATTGCGCAGTATCGCGCACCTGCAGCGCTTCAATCCGCTCTCGTAGCTCAGTGCCAACGCCTAGGCGAGAGATCAAGCATGACTAAAACAACTAGAGCCTGTCCAACAATCCACAATGATGAAAGGTCGAGAAAAAAGCTCAGATGAATAAGTTCGAGACGGACTTCTTCTTGAAGCTGCGCCTGTCGCGAACCAGATGATGCGGCATGTGCCAAAGGACATGCAGCCTAGGACTTGTGCCTCCATCTTCTTCTGAATCTCTTCCGTTTGGCGCTCCATTTCTGCTATCATCCTTTCTTGCCTGCAAGTCAAATAGACAGTGAGCAGGGATCAATCGCTACTGCACATTCCGAGTTTCCAAAGGAATCAGCCTCTTCTTCTGTGCTTCTAGCGCTTTCTCCAGCTCAGCCTGACAAACCAAGGTGCTTTTGAAGCAATCTCTCCTCGAGACGCCCCATGACCTCCCGGCTGCCAAAGAATTCGCGGATTCCTTTCAGTGCAGCTTCTCCCCCATCCTGGCCTTGCACAGTCCAACAACTCGGTAGAAGCTTGCCAGTCAGCCATCCATGACCAAGCCAAGAAATATGGAGCTCACTTTCTGGTAGCCCATCCAGCACTTTGCATGAGCTACTTACCTTACGTTGCCTAGGGTGATTCCCGCAGCATAGTCCACCTGCAAAGTGTTGAAATCAACGCCTGCAAGCCTGCGCGTCATAGCTATCCCGAATGTCTGGAAAGAAACTGAGCCCCAAGCTTGCTATGGAAGCCACGTGCCTGGCACAAGCCATGCATCTGAGTATGATCGCTAGTGCTTCATGTGAGATGAACAGGTTTTGCGTTCCCAAGACTTTTGGCAGCACGTGGCCAAAATACGAGTAAAGATGACTAGACTGCACGTGTAAGCGTCTGCACAAAGCTCCAAGAACGCTCTGGGATGCTGACCTGCTTAAGCGCTGGCCGCCCGGGTCCTCAACGGGACCAGGCGGTGGTCGAGGTGGGGCCTCGACAACAGCAGCTTTCAGCTGAAGAATTCAGCTGAAGGAAGGGTGGAGAGTGGCGACAGCACAACGGAGAAGACGGATGAAGGAGGCGAGATCACAAGAGGCCGGCAGAATCCGTGGCTAGGCCCTGAAGTGTCAAACTATCGGCCTTTGGCCCTTGGCCATTGACATCTACAAGACCGCTATGTCGCTATGTTCAGACAGTGGCCTGCCTCATCCTTGGAGTCCTTCTCTTTCTTCTCTTCTTTCTTATCATCCGCCTTGGCCTGAAAACTGGAACTTAAGCTGCTTAACATGCTGAAGCAGTCCTTCTGCACACAACATCTTTATCTATCCCAGATGACCATGCCGAGCCCACGTCAGCCTCAGGCTTCTTGTCTTCCTTTTTTGGCTCGGGTTTCTCCTGCCCGTTCTTGAGAACGTACAGAACTACCGCTACTCACCTGCGGAAAGTGGGAAAGCGCAAAAGTGCAACTTCAATCTACATTGTACATGCTAATCTAAACTTGCTGGCCTCCTTCTTTCCGTCTTTCTCCTTCTTCTCATCCTCCTTTTTCTCCTCCTTTTTGTCTTCCTTCTTGTCATCCTTCTTCTCCTCGTTTTTCTCCTCTTTCTTCTCTTCTTTGTTCTCTTCTTTGTTCTCTTCCTTCTTGTCCTCTTTCTTATCCTCTTTCTTATCCTCCTTCTTATCGTCCTTCTTATCCTCCTTTTTCTCCTCCTTCGGTGCCTTGCTGTCTTCCTTTTTCTCGTCCTGCCGCTTTGTATGGTGAAGTGCCCCGCAATTAATTACAATCTAGGGCTTCACGCCGGAATAAATCAGGAAGTTGCCATCCCTCCACGAAAAAAAAAGAGGAATCCTTTGACGTACTCTCAACGCTGCCTTGTGTCACAAGAAGATGATGTGGAGCATGTATCACAGATGTTGTGGCGGCGCACACCCGAAACCAATAGCTCAGACTTTCCTACAAACTAATCAACTGCAAGCTGTCATCTGCACAAAATGTCCTACTACTGTGTCCATATCCTGAGCTGCATCCTTGACCCTTCTGGCCTGTTTGTCCTCCTTCTTTTCGGCACCCTTGCCTTCTGATTTGTCCTCCTTCGGCTTGTCACCAGCACCCTTGTCGTCTTTGTCTTCCTTGCCGGGCCCCAGTCGATTGCATGTTCTTATGAGGTTAGCATCACCGCTCCGATGAAAACAAGGAATATGATGTGCTTGGACATTCAGACGATCACGACAGCGACGAAGACAACGACAAACGATAACACCGCTCCTGCTGGCCACACTTACACGGATGGAGACTGGAACAAGAAACGCCGAAGCAGAAAATCGCAGCCTGCTAGAAGCTTTGGCATCGCAACTTGCGAGCACTTACATAATGTATGTCTCCGCCTTTGGGGCTGCAGGTAGCGATCACAACTGACTAGTTTGCACACTGTTTGCACCATGCTGCCACGGGCATCATGGTAGTTCCTACCTTCTGTGGGCGACATGTTTGCTCGTGAAGGCCTTCTTCTCCTCTTTTTTCTCCTCCTTCTTCTCTTCCTTCTTCTCATCCTTCTTCTCAGCATTGTCTCCGCTCTTTTCCGTCTTCACCTGCTGGTTCAAGCAGTCCAGTTCACACTAGGTCCACTAGGCTTTGACACCTTCCGCACACATCACAAAGCAGTCGCCTCAGCATCGCTTTTCTTGTCATCCGGCTTCTTGTCGGCCTCTTTAGGCTTCTCTTCCTTCTTGTCATCATCCTTCTTGTTTTCAGCGTCGGCAGGCTTTGCCTCCTTAACGTGGCAATCCACAACGCAACTTGCGCAGCCAGTCCGCAGCAAAAGCAGGCTACAGGACCTGC
Source organism: Symbiodinium pilosum (assembly GCA_905231905.1). Lineage (NCBI taxonomy): Eukaryota > Dinophyceae > Suessiales > Symbiodiniaceae > Symbiodinium > Symbiodinium pilosum. Next base: position 7,604 of record CAJNIZ010012703.1, on the reverse strand, counting down.
CCTACCAGCACTATCCGCGTGACTGAGCAGGCCTTCGCTTTGTCTGTGTTGTTGGTCTCTTCCTTTTTCTGCTCTGATCCCTTGCAGGAATGCAGCAAATCTGGAAGGAAGCACGGCGGTGACTTCTGCTAGAAATCGTGTTCGCTGAAGATCTAACTGCCGGCAAGCTCTTCGCCGCACCACTGAAGCTCATTTAGTGCACGGCCTCGAGGTCCTTCCGCTGAATTCCGACCTGTATAATACTTTAAAGCAGAGGGTCCCCGTCAGCTGCGTTCCAAGGGATACTGTAGAACAAACCAGGTTGACTAAAGGCTGGCGCATGTTTGCTACAATTCGGTGCGCAAGCCTAACATTCAGATGCACGTACAAACACAGCAACTGCAAGTAGCTTTTCGTTGCAGTCCAGCCTGGTCGACTTCTTGCATCAGCTTGGACCGTGGTTTTGAATCTGAACCTGAAGGAATGGCTTTCTACGACCAGCCTCATGAAGCATCATCATTGAACAAAACAAAATGGGCATGTCCATACACTTTCACATCAGAAGACCTACGGGCAAGCTTGCCCGAGCTATTCCAAGTCTGGGGCCCACTAGGACACAAAAACCTCACCTCTGCACAACTGAAGAGTCAAAGCAGTGGCAGGCTCCTCCTTACGCCCTGAACTTGCCAGTGTCCTGACTCAAGATGTCTGGGGCTGTGGCTAGCTGGCGTGCGAAGAGACCTCTCCCGCACCAGATGTATTCCCAAAAACTTGCAGGACATGCATATTGCCAGGAGCAGTCTGCGCTTTGTTGCTAGGTGGCCTTCGCTCCCGCTTTGCTAGCACTGCAGCTGCAACTGTCAGCCCTGCAGCCACACTCGAGACCTGCTGAGCAAGTTGAGCTTGCGGCGGCAAAGCAGACACATAGTACATCAGAAAGTCACGCAACGATCTGATTCAGCCTGTGTCGTCGAGGTAGCGGCTTCCGAAGAAGCCAATTGCGTGCTTGCACCCTGCAGCTTCGACTCTTTTGGCACAGCTGCATGTCTGAATGCTCTGGGCAACGCAGGACATAGTGTCACCCACCTCGACCTTTGCAGAGGGTGTTCGTGCAGAGAAGAATGGCCCGCCTCAAACAACAGAATCCCTTACAATTTCCAAAACCTTCAACATTCACGGTCCAGGTCTCCGACTGCTAGGGGCCATAAATGTTGTCGCTGCCGCCCCTGTCACAGAGCATTAAACATTTCAACTGGTCAAACTAATCCACCATCCTCGAGTGCACATCCTGCTCAGCATGCTGACAAACGGCAGTCGCATACTGTCATGATTCATGGTTTGAGCGAATGCAAACTGAAATATCCTCTCTGCCAGTGGGCCACAACCTGAACGCCAATGCTCAACGAAAACACTTTATCAGCCTCAAAAGGGCTGTGAAAAGTGCTGATCTGTTTACCATGAGCATGATCAGTGTCAACAACCAATCAGCGTGAACACAACTCGTATAAGCAGTAACCTGAAGGTCAGGTAGTTTTCTTTTCCAAAGACACCCTATCCAACATATTCACTGCGTCCTGCACATGCCAGTGTCATCGCCGCCACTGGCGCGGTTGGTTTCCTCCTGTCAGGAACATTGCACAAGTCAACATTGAAGCTGTTTGCTAAGTGAATTCTTTTTTGCTTCGATGAAAAGGACATCACTTGCTAAGATGGTCAACATGATGTGCCATGCACACTATTACTGCCATGTCCGCAATCATGGCTGCTGTTGCTGCCACAATCTCCCTGTCATGTGTCCGACTCAAAAACTAGTTGCAGGAGTGATGGTGCCTTCGCGTATTCGCGACCATCATGTGTTCGGGACGGCCCATAAATCAACTCCTGAAAATTTGGGCCATGCGGCTACCGGTCATGCACATTGGATCTGCAGATGCCGAACAAGCAAATGCTCGTATGTAAGGCATGTTGTGTGCCAACCTTTATATTCAAAGTCAAAAAACCCGAAGAAAATTATGTGACAGTGCAATCGCCAGGTCCTCATTCACATAGAGTCGGCTACGTGGTTTGCCCTATGGGGTGGAATTCTGCTTCTTAGATTGAGGATCTTCTTCGAAAGCAAGTCACAAAGGCTGCCGAAGCGTGCGTAAATTCAGGGGAAGCTGCGCGCTTAGAATGGGGCTCTGTCTGCCCCTCGTGAACAATCGTGTGCTCAACATCTTTGCATTTCAACTACGCATTGCGACTCACTTGAGAAGATGTTCCGATGTGCATGGATGATGCTGACCCCCTTTCTCGCTTGCGCGCAGTTTCGCTATCGACACGATCATGACACTGGGAAGCATGAGGCGCGGTCTCATCAAGGACCTGGCCTGCAGCCTTCGTGAATGCCGGGTCGCTGGCTGGGGAGCTTGCACATGGAACCCGGGCATGGACAGTCGTACCTGTGTCACTGAGGAACAGCGTCGTGTCATCGCAGACTCTGGAAGAAGCGTATCTCGAGAGCCGCTGGTAACTGCCACCCGCTGCAAAGCCCTCTTCGTCGTGGGGTTCTCTGAATCAACAAGGCAGTGCTGGCATCAAACTTTAGCTGTTCACCCGTAGCCCACGTCCATGACCGCGACACGAAAACCCTAGAGCTCAGAACTTCAAATGACTCTGGAAAAGATAAGCGCTGCAGCTTGCAGCTGCAAGAGCGACGCAAATAAAGACCCAAGGATACAGACAAAACATTATAGTCTGAAACTGGAAGCTGGGGCATGCAAGTTTTCGGGCCCGAGTTCAGGGGTACCCCCACTTTGCATAGAATCAGGCCACTGTGAAGTGACTTCCCGGGCACTACGAAACGTCCCCATCATTTCCAAAACGGAGAAGTCTTGTGATGCAAGAATTCGATTTGAGCTCGACAGCTGAGTTGCTAGCTGCCAGACGTGGCGTACGCCTTGTGTTGACAGTTGTGGAAGCATCTTGAAGTTTTGCATATGATCAGCCATAGTCTTTGAATTGACATGCCATGGGTTGCATAACTGGGATGCATGGTTTCCAGTTCGGAGTATGGGGTGTGGAGCCTCATGACCATGTTCGAAGCTCCATTGAACGATTCGGGAGGTGGTTTTCTTCGTAAGTAAGTCCCCGCGGGATAGCAAGAATGAGATGCGCGGACCTCCCTGATTATCAAAACATCCTGAAGCACCATTTTGTCCTGATATTCTGGCTTTCAATTGGCCCTTGAAGCCTGTTGGTGCGGATTTTCTTTGGTGGGCTCACTTTGCATCGTGGGCCACCAAGTCTGGTCCAAACTGAGCGCGATGATCACATTCCAACGCAATCCTTCGAAACGAAGACGGCGGATGCCTGCACAAACCTTACATGTTCGTGCAGACCAGTTAATGCCGTTGCTCTGCCTATTCGGGAACGACACTTCTTCCTAACCTGTTTGCATTCAACGTTGGGTTTGCTGAAAGAAAATATCTCACTCTCTCTAGTCATCAATCCATAGTGCAACTTCCCGATCAAGATAGAGAAAAGCAGATTACTTCAATCCAAATTGCAATCATCCAAGTCAATTTCGAGGCTCCATCAAAACATGAGTAGAAAATATTTCGACATGACCCAACAGAACGTTGTTAGAGGAATCAGGACTGGCAAGACAAGAAACAACCGCTAAGTCAAACCTTTTCTGCTTGGTGACTGACGGCAACGTAAAACGTCCAAGCAATTCACAAGCACGGAAATTGCGGACCATGAAATAGCTACCTAACTTACATAAGCAACATCAACAAAAGTAGCTAAACTACCCAGCGTGCGAAAAAACACCCCCCTCACCGTGTGCTTCAGCACTAGGTGCACACATGAGCACTCAAAAGAAACAGGAATTAGGTTGCCCCAAGCTGCTGTTGTAGTCTTTAGTGAGCGGCAGTTAGCAGAAACATAAAGTACAATGGTCCATGCACTGCATCACGCAGCGAACTTACTGTCCCCAGTAGCGGTGCCACTCAGTGGCTGAATACCATGTGCGCCCATGGCAACCACCATGGGTCCATCGTTGCCAATCCTGGCGCAGCGGACTTTGCCTTTGCTGCAACTTTTGATCCCGCTGACTGCTTAGCGCGCGCTGGCTCTTCGGACCTTGCCTTTGCTTGAGCCGTCTGGAGATTGTCGACAAAGATGCCGTTGATTCCTCGACCATGGAGTTCAGGGTCATGTCCTTGAGGGTCATCGTGTCATTGAATGTCAGGATCTTATACGGGCAGCCTCGTTGCCGAGGGCCAAACCGGCATACGTTGTTGCATCCATGAAAGCGCCATGGAAGCCCACACCCATGTTGAGGATGGTTGTGTCATCAGCCAAGTGGACCGCACGCATGGGGACCGCACGCATGCGCTCAACCGCCGTTTGATTGTTGATTGTAGTTACTATACAAGCTTGGCCGCCACAGCACTGTGGGCAGTGGACGCGAAATCTGCCTGGCTTCCTGTTCCTAAGATAACCTGTTGGCGCGTACGCCACCAGCATCAGGAAGGAAGCCACGGGCGACAATTTCGGAGCAAAGCATGTCTTGACGCGTGAGTCCCGGTTCCGCCTGACAGGTGGCAAAGACAAAGACAGGGTCCTTGTCTAACCTGTCGGCCAGGCTGGTGTAGCTGTCCGCGTCGGCAGCTAGGGCCAGAACAAGCGCAGGCCAGAAGAAAAGGCTTGTGAAAGCGGCAAAATGGCTTTCCGAACTTAGAACCCCAAAGTCCCAGTAGCTAGGAAAAAAGTCCGAGTCTTTTCTGCTAGCATAGTTGCGGCAGGGATTTGGGGTCACCAATCCCAGGGGAATTAGCCACAAAATTATGCCCAAATTCATAAAACTTTGAGAAGGCAAGCTGCAGGCATGGTGTTTCCTTCAAAATGGTTTCGGTTGACATTGTGATGGATCTTCAGGAGACAGGAATTAAGGATCCAGGTGTCGAAGTTATTGCACAACATTGGAAGGCAATCAACAAAATTCTTTTCAGGGAAGAGGCAACGCACGTGGCAAGTCCTTTGGAAAAGACTGTCCGACCAATCTGAGCAGCGCTGGCCGTAATGCACTGTTGGTGCAAGTACCATGGGGACTATCTGCTCAGATAGAAGGCCTGGCGACACTTCCAAGCAAGCTGCGCTGGTTGGGACAAGGTCGCAACCGCTTTTGCTACACAATGCCAGGCAGGGCCCCGCTTGCTCTCAAGCTCATATGGGACGATACACACAGGGCCAAGCTCCCAGTGTACAACGCAAAAGTCAAATGGGCCAACGCCCCTGAATGGGGCGCAGTGACCATGGTTCCCTTGGTCCAACAGCAGCGTGTAATGGCAAAGCCATGGCTCATGGAGCACAAGAATACGCAGCTCTCAAATGACTTTTGTGTGTGTGCATACTTGCTGTTGCGGTGGGTCCATTTCAAGGATTGCCGCGTTTGCGATCTGGGCGCCCACAACCTAGCGCTTGAATCTGTGGAAGAGATCCCGAGCATAAGGTTCATTGACACTCAGGAATGGAAAAAGGGCCATGGATCAAACTATCTCAATGGCTTCAGAGAGTTGGTGGGGGTCTATGCCAAAGACGTGGCGCCTATCCTCAAAAGCCGTTTTCAAGTCTGTTACCGTAGTGCAAAGCCTTCCACAACCACCTCAAGGCACAGGGATCATCTCAGAGCAAGGAGAGTTCCTGTCACCAGTGTGAGGGATGGGCCACCCAACCTCAGGGGTGGTTCATCTTCTGGGAGTAGGTCTCAGCCACTCCAAAAGTGTAGTAGGAGTAAGAGCTGGAATAGTCAGCCAGTGAGTTTCGCCTGAGAGTTGGTACCAGCCACTCCGAGACCACTAGGAGTAGTTTTGTCCTTAGCTTGACAAAGTCAATGAAGGACCGAAGCTGAAGACCAACTCAGGTTTAGTTAATGCATGAATGATCCAAGGATCGCGTGCGAGACGCAAGAGAGTGTGGAAGTGGAGGTTGAGCCGAACACTGCAGCCAGCGACAATAGCTGCGCAAGCAAGCACGCCTCCAGGCCCAGCGGCTTTCCCGTGCTCATCCTGGACGTGCTTCGAGGGCAAGCCTCCGCTGCAGGTGCAGGTTGGAGGTTTCTCCGAGCAGCCGGCCGTCGCAACAGGGTCATGGACAAGTTCGCAGCGGCCGAACTCACTGTCTTGAACGTGACGCCGTACGAACTCCAGTAGATCGCCCAGCACCGGAGTGATGAGGAGAGGGGCAGAGGTCTATGAGGCTAGGGAGTGCAAGGCCAAGGACAAAAGTGCAGCGCGCTGCCAAGGTGGAGACTGGCATACCTAGATCAAGAGCAGTCTGCTTGACTTCCTGGTGGTCCGGCGTCCCTCATGTCTTCGAAGGCTTTTGCGGCTTTAGCGTTTGACGCCAAGAAAAACGTTTTGGCGTCACTTGGGCTATGACCTGCAACTTGCGCAAGGTTGCCTTAACTGCTGGTAGGCAACAAAAGCATTGGCCGCTGCTTTTGTTTCATTGTTCTCCTCAATGTCAAGGGAAATTTCATCCACCCACACGTCAACACTCTGGATGTGTGGTTTGACAACTTGCCTTTTTTGCTTAAAGGGTTGCTACTGGGCCCCAGCTAGCACCCCCCTTGCCACCGAAAATGAAGGTGTGACTATTCCATCAACAAGGACCATCCTACGCCCTAGGTAAACGGACTGTAGCAATTAAGAGTTGATGCGATGTGAGGCCTCCCGCGTCAAAGGCCGTCATCGCGTGACAGTGGACTTGTCCGCGTTTTATGAGCACGTAGAACATGAGGACCTCATTCAATTGGCAATGGGGCTGGGGTTTCCGGAGCTTTTGCTTTATTCAAACAAGCCACGCCGTTTGAAAAGCTGTGCAGTTCACTCTGAGCTTGGCACTAATGGGGTGTGCCTTATTCCTGTGAGATTTCTGACAAAACGCAGGGTCCGACTTCAGCTATTGGTTTGGCTGAGGATGTGACTTTCCTTGGCCTCAGAATATCCTGTGAACACTGAGCAATCTCTCGAAATCTGCAATCTTAGTGGCTAGTCTGTTTGCGCGGACTGTCAGGTTTTCACAGGTTATTATTACTTGAAAATGTTACCAGTCCGTTCGAAAGATAATACCTTAAAATTGGGAAATTGAAAAGGCTGTTGCCCTTTTGCACACATTCCTCCTAAGCTGCGATGGATTTAAGTTGGGCAATGGCTGCCTATCGTCAAGGAGCAAATGCCATGGAATGCAGCAATTCCAGGCAGTGCTACAGCTGATGAATTTCGCCAGTCCAACAGCTAAGGCAGGATCTGTGAGAGCAAGTTCGGCAGAAGCTCAGTCTCTTTCAAGCCCTCCACTGCTTTCATCAAAGATATTCAGTCAATAATTCAAATTCCTTACTCAGAATTACACGCGGTCACTCTTTTGTCTAAGAGAGTAGCACAACCTGCAGAAAGCTGTGCACTTCATGTGAAGATTGGATAACAGAAGCATCGCGCAAACCGCCGGCAAGAATCTGAAAACAGGTTTCAGAGTTGATGATATGGACATTGCGAAATGGCTTCTTCTGTAATCCTAATGCGCTGCAGCGCCGCATTCATGGCACCTTCTATGTCAGTACTCTGGAGGTACCTTCGAAC
>CAJNIZ010012692.1:58729-90349 GCA_905231905.1 Symbiodinium pilosum | reverse complement strand
ATGGAAAATAACGGAACCGGATGAACCATTATGAAATGTGGTGATGATGATTAACGACGAAAAATTACGAACAAATGTATAAACCATGAAATATGGTTTAAACTTGTTAAACAACCTGATGACACATGATGAAAACCGATTCAGCATGATGAAAGCTTCTGAAACAAACGCAACGCGTCGAGAACGCCGAGAGGGTCCTCATTTAGGCTCAGAATTTCGAGGACGCTCCACGTGCCAGCGTCACGGCACGCCTAAAATAACCAGAGGGTCGCCACTTACGCCCAGAATTTCGAAGACGCTCCACGCGCCAGCGTCCGACGCGCGGAAAACAACGAGAGGGTCGCCACTTACAGCCAGAATTCCGAGGACGCTCCACGCGCCAGCGTCACGACGCGCCGGCCGACCGACCAACCGACCGTCTCCCTTCTAAACAACAGGAAAGGAGAGCGTGGCTGACCAGAGGCTTACAGCCCGTTACTAGGAAAAAAAAAGCACGGGGCCCCAGCTCCAACCATGAACCTCGCCCATAAACGGCCCTGCCTTGAGCTTGGAATTCCACGGGCTTGGGAGTTCCCACACATAGTCCTCCTCTACAAAGGAGGAGGGAGCCTCCAAGGGCAAGTCCACACCTGCGGGGTGCGAAAAATGGGGATTCCTTTCAAGCGGCTACAGGAGACATGAGTGCAGCTTAAAACCTAAGTTTGTTGCGTAGTCTATTAGCGCCATCAATTTTATTGAGGGGCCCCGAGTTTAAGAAGATGACCCCAATCGGTGCACGCCTCCAAACATGTTTATCAGGCACATTTTGTGATGGCGCACCTCTCAAAATCAACGCCATGCAATATACTTCCAAAACAACGCAGCACACCTCAACAAGGTGGGGAAGGACCTGCGAGCATAGGGGATATACAGCTTCAAGGCTTCTTTGGGCCAGTACTGGTACGTGCCATGCTCAATCACAATCTGCAGCCCTCAGCCAGCTAACAGACTCGTCTACATCCGAAGATTGATCAAGTGCTAACATAAATTTCGATGTGCAATAATCTCATGGGTGATCAACGCCTCCCTTCATTCAATAAGAAGATGCCGAATGTGTTGCCCTGGATATGAATTTGCTGGAGCCCTGCCGCAGTTTGAGGCATTCAGCTGACTCGCGCTTGTTGTTTCAGAGGAGCTTCTGTCAGTCAACCGCAATTTGCAGATTACTGGAAGCCCACTGCCCACCTGCCCTCAGCATGCGGAGGCCCGTCGCGTTGAAGGCCCTTAACCTCCGAAGCCCGTCAGCTTTGTTCCGAAGCGTGGCCGATGCCAGGTCCTAGAACTGGTTGTGGGGGTTAGCTTTGCAGAATTTTTCCCTGCTCCCCAACATCCATTTTGGTTCCTGCTGGAAAACCCATCCGCTTCTCTACAACAGACTGCCCTGAAATAAATGGATTTGATCCCTTTGCAGGCAGCTGCTTTCTGGCCTGGTGCAGGTTCAAAGCTGCTTTCACGCCTGTGCGGGATGCGCCAGACATAAACGCACAGCCAAGGAAGGCAACGACGAGAAGTCGAATGTCCATGGCTTCTATGAGGTCTTCTATTTCTTAGACTACGACGTCACTCGGACATCTGGATCCAGAATGGCTACAAAATCAAACAAAAATTGAAGCCCGTGCCGAATGGGAGCCAGCAAAACTCACAAGCATCCAAGACTGACGTATCTCCTGCAATTGCATGCGCGGTGCGGGGATCTGATGTGGTCCTCTCTGTGTCATTCCGAAACATGAATGCAAGACTGATTCAGGTCACACTCCCCTGGCCGAACCATGGAAGAGCCGCTACAAGCACCTTTCAGTACCCTTCAACACAAGTTAGGAGGCCGGATCTAGCATGGCTGCTGATGGTATGACATTCTATGATGCTACAGGCTCCAAGACTAAACGTCACATGCAGAGTTACCCTCCCATAAACGATCAAGTTAAGTGGACTACATCTTCCCCCGCAAGCCCAAGCTGACTAGTGGCTCCCTCACACAGCCTTCGAAAGTCATACAAGGTTCGATGTCACATTCGAAGAAGCTGGCCACTCACGCCAGGTGAATACTACTGCTGCACATCACGTTAACATTGGTGATTGTGATCTCATTTGACTCCATGGTCCTTTGGGACATGTGAAATATTTCCTGTATGCGTTCCCAATTGTAACTTGCCTCATGATGTGGTTGTGCACATGTTCATGTGGATCTATCTGCAGGCGTTCAAATATCTAGGAAAAGTTTCATGGCAGCAGAGCTTCGGAACTCACGTGGATTCTTGAAGCCTCTGCGTGCCGTTCCAGATTCCGGACAGGGTAGACTCTGTCAGCGGGTTTCTTGGTGGTCTGTTGGGATTGCTGCTGTTCAGGGGCCCAGGCTATCAGTGTTCGAGCAATTTGATTCAGGGCTCTTTCGGTGAATCTTAGATCAAGCCTGGTGAGCCGCGCCATAGTGTGTCAAAAGGAGAACGCCTCTCCTGCCATTGCAAGCCAGACACGGCAACTCAAGGAACCCTTGCTCAGTGCTCACTCGGAGCAACTCAATCAAAGGCCAAAGCCGAGCGATAGGACTGCGTCCGGTTGGCAGAACGATCTTGTGGGAATTCAACAAACTTTGGAGCGTAAGCTCGAGGACTATCATACTGTAGACGAGGTTATCAAACTAGGTTGCAAGGTCCTTGTAAGGACGAGGATCTAAAGGAGGCAGTCAGGTTCTTTGCAGCTGAAGACAGTCATTCCAGCTCGCTTCCTTGGGACAGGCAAGAATCTTTTCTTCATCCCGTAGAAGAGTCAGCGAACTTTGACAGAGATCTTCAGTCACGAGCGCCGATTGTTTTCAATCCTTGAATCCAGGTACCAGCCAGGCAGTTGACCTCAGTTGCCAGCCTTCACATGCGGATCCCTTTTCGAGTTTCCCCAACAGGTGGAGCAGGGAGTCCAGTTTAGCAGAACGATGAGCAGCGTTTGATGCAAGTTTTGGAGACTGTAACTCTCCTCTTGCAAGCTCAGACAGCCTCAGGATTCATCCAGCGCACGACCCATGTTGTCAGGGAAGGATCTTGCCCGCGTCAGTAAGCAGCCTGAGGCCTTTGATCCTAAGGATAGGGAGGCAGCTTGCAACGTGGCCAGGTTGGAGTTGGCAGTTTGAACAGTGGCTGTCATGCATGCACACTGAGTTTGGAAGTGATATCCATAGGATTCGTGCTAACATGAATACTCCCATTGTTCAGGCAACTTTGAATACACATGAGCGTTATAGGTCTCGCCTTCTCTTGGGGATCTTGGCAGGTCTGCTTCACGAAAAGAGATGCAGGAAGCTCAAGACTATTGCAGAGAGTAACGGATTCGAGGCCTATAGAAGGCTAGTGCAGGACCTCACACCATCTTATTGTTCCCAACTTTTGGCACTCATTCACATGGTGATGGTGCATTCCTGGCCAGCATTCAATATGAAGGTCGGATTGATTCAACAGCTTCGAAACTTGAATCTGCAGTTCATGAGTACGAGTCCCTTTCAGGGACAGTCATGAGTGATGATGCTAAGCTTGCGTCAGTCCTTCGTTGCCTCAGTGGCCAGTTGAAGACTCAGGCCATGATCCATGTGACTGAGAGCAGCATGTACAATGACCTTCGTAGACTCATTGAACGTTGGGAGAATGGCCAAGCACGTTGGAACGATGCCCTCGCTAACTCTCACCCTACGGCAGACGCTAACGATACCTCAGCCCCTATGCAGATAGATAGGGTTAAGGATGAAGGAAAGCGGCGTAGACCGATAAGGCAAGGGTCGGGTAAATGTGCCAAGGGTAAAGGCAAAGGACACGCGGCTCCAGGGAAAGTCAAAGGTGCCAAGGCGAAGGGCAAAGGCAAAGGTCAGGATGCCGGAGGTAAAGGTGCCAAAGTTTGTAACTTTTGCAAGAGGCCTGGACACTTCAAGCGTGATTCCTATGCATTCATGTCTCAGCAAAAGGCGCAAGGTTATGTGCAAAAGCTTGAGCAAGGTAATGCACCAGGTTCATCCGCCAGTGCCTCCGTATCAAGTGCAGCCCAGCCAGGTCAGGTCAACAAAGGACGTGTCAATCGACTTGAGTTTGGAATTTCTTTTGCAGAGGAGGAGTCCATGCTAGCCTTGGAAGAAATTGGTCTTACTGGTGTCAGTGTTGGTGAAGAGCATGGCACTTTTCGTATGGTCCGTTCCATGGATCCCAAAGGTTTTGACATGTCACGCGCTGATGAAGATAGTGATTGGTTGAATGACTTGAGCCCGCGTCTCAATTTGCTTGCATGGCCCTCGGTATCGCTTGTAGGGTTGGATCAGAATTCAGATTCATGCCCACTGAACTGTGGAGATCCCACATCAACAACCTCAGAGTCTCAGAGCCAACCTCATGTGCCAGTGTTCAAGCAGATGCCAGGCCTCGCACAAAAGTTGCACGCATACGTCAAGCCAAAGGTGGGGTCAACCGCGTAGGTGCAGAGTGCATTGAAATCCTTGTTGACCGTGCTGATGAGAGTTGCTTGCCGGCCAACTTCAGCTTTGTTGGTGAGAGCCTTGGTCAGGACGGCCAGGTTTTCTTGATGCCCAGGGTAGTGAGCTTGACATCCATGATCGCCGTACTCTGTTCTTGAGCTGCCTACTGCAAGTGGTGACGCGGCGCTTTAAGGAAACGTGCCTGATCAACAGCGTCAGCTCCCCACTTTTCGCTGTGGGTAATGAATTGTACAAACTTGCACGGGGATTGTTCTGGGAATGTGACCAATTCATGTTAGGCAGGCAAGGTTCTCCTGATACGTACATTCCAGTATACTTCAGGATACGAACCTTCCAGTATACTTCAGGCACAACAGCGTGGTGGCCATGGGTCATGTGCGTCGTCCGCAGGCTTCAGTAGAGAGGCCTACTTCACCACATTCACCACCAGCACAGGCAGGGCAACCACAGGCACCAGCCGCACAGGGCAATCATCCGCAGGGGCAACTCGGAGAGGTTAGGTTCGTAGACTCTGACGTTGTCGAGCATTGGGATTGTGGCTGGGGCTGACATCGTGGAAAGACATTGGAATCGCAAGGACGTCAAAGCTCAGCATCCCTTGCTGCCCTCCATCCATCTAGGGCAAGTTAGTGACAAGTATTCTGCACATGCTCTGTTGATTAAGGAATGTGGTCCAATGGTTTTTGGCGCGATTCGCCCTTTGAAAAGTATGCGGCAGTCGTACCTGGCCCCACCAGAGCGCAATACGCACCTCCAAGACAAGCCCTTAGCGGTTTCACTGGCATACCTGCCATGGGGAACTACTCATCATGAATCCCGTCTTTACTAATTGACTAATTGATGAGCTTTGTGTGCAGCCGGGAAAAAACCTTTTTCTGCAGACCGTCATCTCCTGCAAATGCTGCTCACGAGTAAGACCAGGCAATGTCGTTGGACTCCCAGCTTGCATCAGCAATTACTTTCACCTGCCAGACAGGAAATCTAGATCATGGTAGGCACCTTGAACATAGAAAGGACGTTGGAATTCAGGATGTAATTTGTCTCCCAACTGTCACTGGAACTAGAGTTGAATTGTTCTGGTGGTAGTCACATGAGAAAATTGTGGCAGAGGAGAGGAACTTTCCAAGATCAATAACACATGTCTCACCAATAAGAATGCCGACGCTGCTCCATTCAGACGGTGCTTAGAGGTCTCATGGTTAGGAGCACTCTAGATTCTAGACCCAGCATGTGTAAGCCCTGCCTGGAACATCTGCCATGTCCAGCCGCTTGGGAAATCTTGCGGCGCTTTGTGTGAAGAGCCGTAAACATCCTGAATCACTATGGAGAATAGCTTCGCAAATGATTACCTTTCCTGCTTGCCATTGTCGGGTTACCAATGCATAGCTGACAAAATGTGGAGGTGCACGTTGCGGCTGTTACATCACGGTTGCATGTGGAGGTGTCTGGCACTGCAACCTGGACTTCAAAGAAGCATCCGAGGTCGACAGCGATACGAAGCGGTTGTGCAGCGGGTTCCAGAAGCCAACCTCGGCCCGATTCCCTTCATTGGGCTAATGGAAAATAAAATGGAAACTACTATAGTATATTGGGGTTTATATGGGGATAATGGAAAATGAAATGGAAACTACTCATTGGGCTACACAAGGGATTCCTGCCTTTTGTGCGGAGACTCTGAAGCCATGAAGAAAGAAACGGGCTATCTACTTGCAAAGCCCATGACTGCCATATCATAATAAAGAAAATTCCACTCAAGGAAGCTCTGACTCAGTTGGCTAACATAAGGAGGGGCCTTGTTGCCTTTGCCTGAACCCCACTTTCTTGAATCACTGGACCAAGTCCTGCAGAACCCAAACTCAAGTTAAGATAGTTGACGTGCGAAAGAAGCCAGCAAGCAAGACATCAAGAACGACATTTCAACTTACCTGGCCTTGCCGCCGCCAACATCAACCACCGCGAAACGTTCCCAGGGCCAGTCTTTCGGAGGAGGCAGCTGGTGAGCAGCTTTACGAACGCTGCCAAGCATGTCTGCAAAGGAAGTTGAGATTTGTGGGACTTCTACACGTTCACAGGGTTCATTCTCAGGGCTTGTGCCCGAAAGGATTTTTAGCACAGCATTCGTAACTGTCTGAAGATGGCCAAGTTGTTCTAGGTGCAAGTCTGAGGCTCCACGATTTCTGTGGGGCTCGTTTCGAACCCCTGTGGCTTAGTGCCCGGCCCATTACGTTCAAACCCCCCCCGTATTTGCAATTATTTTGTTTGATTCTGTTGCGACCACAAGAACCGGTGAATGCCTCTTTACAAGAAACTCTTCAAGGGAGTATACAACGAAGGGTTGTGTCATTGGGATATACCCCAAACCCTAAACCCTAACCCCTAAACCCCACTTTAAGAATTCCTTGGAGGGATTGCACTCATTGCGCAGGGATCGGCCTCCTTCTGGAGACATCTTCCAGAAGCGATTGTGCACAGAATTGTGGAGAGCCACCTCCCCATTCCCTGCATCCACCACTGTGAATTTCCTTGTGCTGAGTGGAGGAAAAATCAAAATCCAAAAAGGCAGGGAAGATGGTTGAATTTGCTGAAAAAGCGTAGCGCCAGGTTTCTGCCATGTCCAGCCTTCCGGGAATTCGTCATCAAAATTCCGCGGGTCACTCGGGTAAAAATTCGCATTACCATTCATGCTGATGTAGCGGTTGTGGTGTGCATTGTGGAAGGCCACAACGCTGCCTGGCTGGAATCACTCGAAAGCACCGAAGGATGGGCTCAGGGGCAAGTCCTTTCCTTCTGCAGATTCTAGGGCCAAACGTGTAATACAACCCCCTCACATATTTTATCTGGAAACGTACGGATATCAACCTTGCAACCTCAGGGTCTCCTTGACTGCTCGGACAGAAAAGGCACACGGGCACAAAGCGAAGCAAGCGCATAGCTATAGATGGCTGGATGCTTCGAAGCTGATGCAGACAATTTGGTGCTTTGAGCTTGTTCTTGTGTAAATCTCAGAGGCTCGCGACCAAACACGCCCTCACCATGCATATTAGCCGCAATGCCTGGTTTCAAGAGCCACGTTGTGCGTTTCACCTGGAAACGCTCCCAAAGCCAACCTTGGCAGCTCTTCGGTACCCGTTCCAGCGAAAGGTTCTCAAAACTGCGCATTCAAAACCATCAAACACAGAAATCTTCAAAGACCGGAGAACAAAGGGCTGAGGAGTATTTAGTCACCAATGCTGGGAACACACTCCATCCAGGTTTGGCTTTCTTTTGTGCCACGTCAAAACAGCACCTGCTTTGGAAACCACTGTCAACCTGAATGTCTTGTGCAAGGTATGTGGAACGCTGTGTTACGTACACTGGTACCGAGCGGCCTTTCGGCAAGTCATCCGCACTCTTGTGACCGGTGGCATCCACAACCTGGTCTATGCTTGTCTTGTTCAGGGCTGTGTCACACCTGGGAGAACGGACGCTCCGTTTTCAGATGCCCGACCTGATCCGTCATGCGGAGAAATCGGTTGTGTTTTGGGCAGTGAAGAGCGATCTGGCCACCCCCAGCGTACACCACCTGAAAGCTTAGAAGCTGAATCGAATGCATGTTTCAACCACATAAGCACTCCCAGGATGGTACTGTGACTTCCATAAGGACAGAAGGACCAGTACCGACTTTTGGATCAACACTGCCGCCACGTCTTCCAGTTCAGTTTAATGTTCATGTAAGGCTGCTTCTTGTGCAGGCTCAGGTCGGTTACATAAATGCCTTCTGAAAATTCCGTTTCTGCAAATGCGCCGAACTAAGAGCGCTCCTGCAATTAGGGCCCTCCGAAAAGTGCCCAGTTACGTGCCCTCTGGACACTGGACTCCGATGCATGAAGTCCGTACAATGTGCGTTCTGCGCCCTCCCAACCCACCATACTATGCCCCCCAAGCCACACAGCCCGCTACACGCTAAGGGGCGGGGTCTTTCTGGCTCCTCATACACACCCCATACGATCTCTAAATTCCATACACTCTAGAAGTCTGTACAGAATCTCCATGATTCCCTCCTCTAACCTCTTGAAACATTTTCCTTGCTCTATACCATTCCTTCCATCAATCCTCCAATATAACTCTTGTTTTCTAATCGGTTCTTCGATAATTCTTTACGTCAATCCTTGTTGAATATTTCTCAAGACCCAGCCCTGCTCAGAGTCTGGGCCAACACCCTTGTGGCAGCCATACCTCGTGGAAGTCCCTCCGAACATATCATAGTATATTATGATTCATTATAGTATATTATATTATAGTATAGTATGGTATCTGATAGTATCGTATATTATGGTACATTATCTACAATGATCCCAACAATGACAGGAGGCAGTTTACTCTACGCCTCTAAGAAACCAATCACCCACAAGGAAAATCTCATCTGCACAGATGCTTCAAACACACAAAGAAAAATCACCTAGAATCCTTGTAGTTTCCATTTTCTTTTCCAATATCCCTATATAGCCCCAATATACTTCTGTAGTTTCCACTGTATGTTCCATTATCCCTAAAACCCCTATCCTCCTAAACCCTATTATACTACAGTAATTTCCATTTTCTTTTCCATTATCCCAATATATCCCCAATATAACACCTATAATCCTTATATGACCCCAGTATAGTAGTTTCCATTTTCCTCAAACTCTTCTCATCTTCCAACTCCGCCGCCCGGCTCAGGCGAGAGTTTTCCCGAGGTTGATCTCCACAGCTTCCCCTTTTCCCCTTGGGTTGTCAAGGTTCCGGGTTGTCCTCCGCAGCTTTTCCCGGTTTTCCTCTTGTCCCCGTAGGTTGTCGCTTTCCTTGCCCTACTTTTTTCTCGAGGATCGGCGGGGAGTTGCGCTACTGCCGCTTACCTCGACCTTGAATGCGGCTTAGAGGCACACATTCAGAACAGACCTGAATCGAATCTTGACGAGGTTGCTAGGTTGAGGTTTGAGGTCGAGGCTGAGGCTTCGAAGTCTCGAGATTTAGAAGGTTTTGAGGCTTCGAGGTTGAGGTGTTGAGGTTTCGAGGTGTCGAGGCTTCGAGGTTTTCGCCGTTTTCGGCAAATCCGTCCAGTGTCAGGTTTGATCTCCAATTATTAGAAGATCTTTGGTGTCTGCCAGGGCCCCTGAGATTCACATGATACTGGCCAGGGATCCTCTAGGCTGCCCGTACGTGCTTGGCCAGACATTATGGGGAGTCTATCCATGCTTTAGGCGTTTCTTTTTGCTTTTGTTCGTGACGGTTTTGTGAACATCCGCGAGGCTTTGTGAGGTTGTTCGGAGTTTCACGCCGGGTTTCGTGTCAGTTTTGTAGTGCTGAAGCCAATCCAAGAGTAGTTGTGTTTTCGCGTTTCACCAAGTTTGACCGTGGCTGAACGGGCTTCAAAAGCATTATAGATTGTGCTGATGATGCTTTCGCCAGGGCGTGCTCTTTTGATGGAAGCAGCAGCAGAACTGCGTCTGATTCTTGGGGGCTGCATTGGTTTTGAGGGAAAAGAGGAATAACTGAATAGTTTAAGGTGTTTGATGCTCAAGTGCTTCCACCGAGTAGCAAGGCCCCTAAACTCTTTCGCTTAGCAGCAGACAGGGCTCAGTGAGGTTTCTTTGCATTGCTGGTGGAAAACCCTCATAGCGTTAAGGCTTGAACCTCTAAACTCAAGTGCTCCAAATCCCAGAGCTCCAGCTAATACGAATTACAAGTCCCTTGAGACGTAGTTCGCTGAGAAAAGGGGCCTTCTTCGATAGTTTTTTGCGGTCTTCTTGAATGTCCAGAATACTTTCTCGGCTAGGCCTCGTTTCTGGAAGCCTTTTGCTTTAAAGCTTCAAGGCTTGAATCCCTACATTCAAGAGCTCCAAATCCCAGATAATACCAATGACCTACGTTGCCTAGCCCTCATCAATCCTCTGAAGAAGCCTTGCAAGACTGCGAAGAAGCGTGAGTTTCCCTTGCTTGGTGGCCTGTGGCAGTGCGAGCATGGTCTTGGGGTAGGGCGGGAGCCCATGTCTCCAGCTTGAGCTGTGAAAAGGGTGGCGCTAGTGCTACCAACTCCGCGGCACCCAGCATCACGGAACCTTTGTTTCTCCAACCTCAGACTCTGAATGGGGCCTCAAGTTCACATGCTCCCACGCACATGACATTTCAGCGGGATATTTGGCTTGGGTCCAAGCTCTGGCAGACGGTACAGGAAATCACGGAAACTGAAAAGGGAGCCACCCAATGAAGCTGATCATGTTGGCCGAGGGAACAATCATCAGCATTGTTGGGTGTACGCTTCTCATTCTCCAGGCTTTTACAATGCCAGTGTGCGCTTGGCCGTGCACTAAGGGGTTCAGGTGGCTTCGCCAGCATCATGAACATCATCAGCATCATTTGGTCGGCCAGGTCCCTCACACAAAATCCAACACGCTAGCAGCATTGCTCTTCTGCCCTAGGTCAACTTGAAAGCGCCTTGAACATCTGCCATGTCCAGTCGTGTGGAAGCGCGCTGGCGGCTCTATGGGGACTGGCGTACACATCACCTCAGTTTCATCTATGGCTTGTCCGTTTCGTACATGGTTCTGTACCGTACGCATACTACAGGCCGACGGCATGCTCTCTCGCAGCAATCGCATCGGAAATAGGATAGACATTTTGAATATATCTGACAGCGTTAATTTCGAAGGGCAATCCTCCACAGGGTCCTTACGTGTAGATCCTGGCTTTATGATCTTTGGTTGAAGGTGCTGCTGCTCTGTGGCAGGAGCAACACAGCATGCAGAGGGCACAATTGAGTGAGGGGAGAGCAGGGATGATTGTTGGATTTGTAGGGCTCTGTGGCCTAAAGATGTCTTTCGGAACCAGAGGTTGACGGCAAATGTTCTGAAGGGCTTTCCTCCACAGCAGCAGCTGCCTTCAAACATAGCATACCCATACCTTCTGGTAGGGTGCATATTAAGGTTTGCTCGTGTGTTAGAAGCAAAGTTACCCTAGTGAGCGTCGGGGGTGTTGAGATACTTGCTTTTTGGGCATGCGTCTGCTGGAGGGATTTCTTCAAACATGTCTTGACATTGTTAACAGCAAAAGCATGAGATTTTCAAAAATGAAGCTCTGTCAGTAGGCAGCACAACCTGAACTCCAGTGATTCCCGTTCAAGAAACCAGACCGAGTCACCTTCGGGGTTCATGGACAGAAACCTGTTCCACTTAGGACTGTGGAGAGAAATCAAGCCATCGCCGGCATCCACGACAGCAAACTTCTCCCACGTCCAACCGCTTGGGAATGGAGCATTGTAATCATGAGAGCTGCTGCGGACAAAGTCCCCGTGCTCGTTCATCTTGAGCCAGCGAATGTGAGAAGGGCTGTACAACTTGGTGTTAGGATACAACTATGCAACCGTAATTCTTCTTAGCAATAATCAGTTAGAATGCAAATTGATTGGGACAACATCCTATTTGACTCAGCAGAAGAAAAAGAAATCAATCGATTTCTGCATGGAGGTAAGGCACTCCGATGATGGCACCTGGGGTAATTTCTGGCGGAGGCACCACTGGCGTAACGCCCCCGACGTCCTTCTTCCCGAAATCATTCCTTGAAACGCAGAAAAAAACTCCATACGCCGGTCCGTGCTGGAATCGCAAGCAGTTCAAGGGTATTCATGGACGGCTTCGCATGGAGGGCATGGCTTCACCTCAATCAAGAAAATTTGTATCCGGGCCGGCAGAGGCCATCTTCTGGAGTGCTCAATCAACATTCCTGAAAGTAAACGCCCAATTTAGTCTTGCATGCGCATCAGTAGTGGTCTTCGGCCGGCTGATAGCTCCACTGCATTCTGATTCTTTTGCAGTTTCCAGAGGCAATTGCAAGCATGAGGCCACATTGCCACAAAACTGCGAGGTATGCTATAAAGAGTCCTTGTGGCAGCTTTCGGTTCTGAACTTGTGTCCTTGAAGGTATGTCGAACCCGAGGGCCCAAGCGGAAGGGTCCAAAGCGTTCAGGCCTTGATGCTCCTAGAACCCTGGCGCTGCAACAGGAGCTCACCTGTTTATCTTGCTTAATGGCATCAACAAATCAAACCTTGCAAGTGCGGCATTTGAGTAGCGTTTTTGTTTTTGGTGCTTGAACCTAGTAAGATTATATCCCTTATATAAAATACTTTTCCCCAAAAGGAGGATATAATCTTACTCTGTATTGGGCACCATAGCGTTCCCAAATTAAATACTACTCATTTGTTCTTTGCTTTTGGTAGTACAAACCCTTTCCCACTGGCATCCTCTGCTGTCTGTACTTCAGCACACCATGATCGATAAGCTTTACTGAAGACGATCCGGATTTCAAGGCGGCGATGGCCTTGATCTTGCTACTTGGCGACACCCATGGCATGGCTCCAAGGACCTTACATGAGCTATAGTCTAAACTCCTGGTATCCCCCTAATAAGCCCTATAGTAGTCCCAAATATAATCCCCCATATAACCCCCTTTAAGGAGTTTAGACTATAGCTCACATGAATGTTCATGCATTGGACTTCAAGCCAATGTTATGGTGATTTTATGACAACATGCGCTTGCAATTCAAAGGGGAAGTGTTCTGGGAGTACTGCAAGAGTAATGGGCCATGAGGATTGATCAAACTGTCTGGAGGAAGCTCCAAGCACACTGAGGGGGCGTGGCCACAAACCTACTTGTAGCGAGATGAATCCCAGCAATACGGATTCTTCTTGCTTGCGTGAGGAGTTTCTAGACACATCAATGGACTGTAGCAACTGCACGCTAAGGAGGCCAGAAATGTCAGGTTGTCTTGTGCGCCCTACGTGAAGGCCAAGGAAGGTCTGTGAAGCCTCATCCTGGTTGGAGCAAAGGAGAACTCGGAGGTTTTCACTGGAGGACTACTAGTTGCTTGCGAGATTCGGCGGTCCATAAGCTTAGCAGCAAACACAAAAGACATGCCATTTTCAGCGCAGTCCCACCAGCGTGAACTGAGCGACGATGTCCAGCAATGGAATGCGCTTCTCCGGGGACTCGAAGGGACCGAAGTTGATCTTCATGCCCAGTTCCAAGGAATTGTCCTGTTTGGTGGACGTGTGAAAGCATGTGAGTCTTTCTTGTGCAAAGGCTTAGAGTACAACATCCAGGCCTTGTGTTGGCCGGCTAGGCGCTGTACAGGATAATTTGCGCTCCCACTCTGAAACCAACTCGACTTGACAACGAGACACGTGTGACATCTATCAGCACCTCAGGAGCTTTGGCAGTCCTCCAAGAGGCCCTGGATTTCAAAGTTGACCATTCCCGGATTCCTTGGCCGTGCTTCGAGATTTAATTCATATGCTCTTGTCGCCCTCAAATTCCTTTGCAGAGGAGATTCTAGCAGGAATCGGTCTCTCATAAATGGACTGTCACAAGGTTGAGAACAACATTGATTGCCCAAATCTGCTCGGTCCACCAATTCATCCCAGATCAGGTTACACAATAACAAACAAGATGAACTCCAATCCCAGGTTCTTGAAGCTGAAGAGCTGGTGATAGTCTGTGCCCGACTGTGCTTGCGCCTGTGGACCGGTCGCAGCCCACATAAACAAGGCTGCGAGCGTCGTGAATGTCAAACAAATCCTACAACCTCAATACAACCTCCAAGCATTCTTAAGACCACCTACGAAAGGCCTGGAGAATGCTCAGATCCTTCATGTGCTTCAGGACATCTGGACCGCGTAGCTCGAAGGTCTTGTTGATTCCCAGGTGCTTTCCGTATTCCTTAGAATTCCACAGAAAGGCTATATATAACCCCAATATAATACAACCCCAACATAACCCAAATATAATATAACCCCAATATAACCCAAATAGAATGTAACCCTTATATAACCCCAATGTACCGCCAATGTAACCTCTAGATTGTCATGGAAGAAAACTGAGAGATTTGACTTAAGAGGTGGCTTGGCTGTCCTTGAAACTCCAGGGCAAGAAAGGCGTTTCAAAGCCTCCCCCCGGGCCTCTAAGGGGTTTAGGGGTTTGGGGTTTAGGGGTTTTGGGTTTTACTCTAGTTGATTCGGGCAATGCAGCTTGAGGTTCGCAAATGCGAACTTGGACAGTGAAAGATGTTCCAGCCATACAGGCTCAAAGCCCTTGTTGAGAACATGACTCTTTGATGTTGTGCGTCGGGCATGCTACGTTGCTTCCGGTATAATTCTTTCAACTTGTCCGTGCTCTTGGAGAACACATGACCATTCAAATTCTCCGCTTTTACGTCTGGACAATTCCACAATTACCCTTGAAATTCTCTGCTTTTACGGTTAGACAATGTCACTCTTTCCCTTCTTTCCCTTTAAGTTATCCGCTTTTATGGTTTTAGACAATTTAAACGTTACGCCTTCGACTTCTCTGTTTTTACAGTTAGAGAATTCCACCCTTACCCTTCAAATTCTCTGCTTTTGTGGTTGGCGGAGGCAAAGCAGCAGGATAAAATGTCGGGATTTGCCAAGGGGAAGTCTGATAATATTCGGCTTGTATATCAATATGCAGGGTATTCTTCTCTGATTTTTCCTCATGTTTCTGAAGACAGCAGGCTCGGGTTGGGAAAAGCTCAGCGCTGCGCATCAGAAAATGACGCCTGACTTAGAAAGAGCCAGTGAGATGGCACAGCATGGCACAGCCACCTCCTAATCGACTCACTCAGCCAAGATGCAATCGACGCCAGATAAAGCTCTTCGGAATCGGCCTCCCAGTGCAGGTCCACCTCTCCGACAGGGGCATGCAACACTGAGGTGCAGATTGCTTCATCACCATCATCATCACCAACATCATAGTTGGCATGGCGAAACGAAACAAGAATCCTCTTACAGGACCTGGTACATAAGACTAGCCACCCGACATGTTCCAATCATTGGCTGCGGCTGGTCTTAGCGCTATCGGTGACAAAACAAGACAACCGTGCCTCTGGGGTTTTCCTGGTCTGCGGCTTCTTCTTGCTTTGATTGGTCTCCGCCTGCAGGAGGGACCTGGAATTCAACTTGCGCAGGATTCTTGTATGGGCATTTGGCTGTATGGGCGAAGATGCTCAGCTAAAACCTGGCAAAAGGACACCTATGTGAAAGATTATATGGTAATGCGGAGGTCTCCTGCTGTCGCAGTGAGTAGATGGTGGTCAGCCTGAAAGTCCTCTTTGGTGAATTCGGGTCAGGAACCATGAAGATAGGCACACCGTCTACAAAGAGCCCGAGAGATCACTGCCGTCTGGAATTCTGCAGAACAACGTATGTCTTGCATGCACGCACCATGTTTCTTCTCCAAAAGCACTTTAAAATCAGTGCTCAAGGTTCCATTGCTACCCAACAACAACTGTGAAAATCAGTGTGCGGTGCGTGCGCTTGATGCTTAATGGCCTCTTCATCTCATGTCTAAATCCAATGTGACCCTCAGGGAAAACCTGATCTTGCCAACATCCCCCCCACTGTACCACCGTACCTAAATGCCTAAAATCATCACAGCAGGGGTCCCCACAATCATTCTTGGGGCGTGCCACATATCCTCTCCTTCCTTCTCTGCCCCATCTTTTGTAGCTATCTCTACGAGTCTGTGTGCATTTGCATCCTGAGAGTGACGCCTTGATTCTAGATGTACAGTGAAGCCCAAAGTAGCACTTGCGGTGGGTGCTTTGTTCCTACACTTGCTTTTCCCTTTGCCCGTTGCCTCGGCATCGTCTCCACAGTGCGATCGTCCTCCACCCCGTGTTGCCCAACAGCGGTGCCGAGCGGATTGCGCCAAGACTCGTGCGCCCCAAAGGTGTTGCTGTCCTGTCTACAGTCTCTCACGCGTGCATTTCGGGAACATCTGACTTATCACTTGCCTAACTTTCTTGACAGAGCATCCTGCCAGCAAGCTCACGTGCATCAGGGAAAGCTGCTTGAAATCAAGGATAGATCCCTTTTCTCTGTTGGAATCCATCACAGGGTCTCCTTTATCCAGGTAAGTGCCCAGAGGTGGGGTTCCTCCTGACTCGTCTCCATCTCCAATGTACAAACAATACAGGCTCTACAGAATCTGATTCTGCGTTTGTTGATGCTTTTGATCTCCAGCTTCAGCAAGTAGTACGCTGGGAAAAGTGTTTGAACGCAGCATGGCCCGTCTTCCAGCCCTCCGAAGAATGCCCTGTCACCATCCAAAGCATGCCTTGAAGAAGCCCTGAACACTATACTCGCATCACCCCAGCTTCTTGCAGCAGGGATCTCCTGAAACCTCGAAAAAAAGGGATCCCGATTCCTGATTGTCACGCACTCCCCTACTTGATCTCAGCCCAAGAATTACCAAACCAGTGGTCCGTGAAGTCCGTGCCGCTGCCAAATCGCTTCTGCAGGCGGAGGGTCCGGCCTGGCATCTTCAGAGCGGTTTTCCAATTGGCTTAGTCAAACTTGAGGTGCCTCCGAAGGTGTAAACGATGGGATGCGTGTAGGGATGCTCAGGGAAGGGGAGAACTTCAAGAAACGTTCAGCATTCTGCAACACCTTGCATGAGTGGAGCTCATTAACCCTAACCCAAGCTTCATTACCCTATTCAGACAAGGCCAAAAATAGCTCAGCGGCTGAAGAGCATTACACCGCCAGAGCGGATTTCGGAGCGCAGGACACTTAGGTCCACTCCATCAGGCCTCAAATCAGTAGGGTTTTATACAAAACTGCTCTGTGATTTAAAGGGAGAAGGCCATCTCTGATAGCTGCTGGGGCTTTCGATGAGCTGTCAACTCTCTTCTGAGGCTCTTGGTGGCTTCCACACACTGACATACCAAAGTTGGGCCCAAATTTTCCATCAGATGAAATTCAGCAAGCTTTGCGTGGACATCACAGCCCAAGCAGTCCTCCATAATCACGGCGCAAGTCATAAGGTTCCGGGTTTTGGGCTCTCATCTAGGCAATGCCCCTAAAAATACTGCACTGAAACGGGACCAGCCAACTTCGGAAAAGAAGTTCTGAGGATACCCAAGAGGCTGCTTGTCTGGCCAACAGACTGTGGTGTCCAACTCAGCCTGGGCTGTTACAGCCGAATCAAGTGCAGAGTGCCAGCAACCAAGATTTCGATGAATCAGCTCTACAACTGACACAGAAAGAGCCCCAGCAGCCAGGGGTGCAGGCATCAGTTCGAAATTGAGTCCGCCGACGAACGCAATGACAGGCTGCCTGGGTTGTGCTCGCAACCCTGGCATCTGATTTTCGAGTCAAAACAAAGCAGGCATGAGATTCTGCAACCAGGTTAGGAACAGATCAAATCTAACACCAGAATTTACGAGAGTGGCCAAGCCGCATGCCCAAGGAGTAGGTTACTGTCACACACTTTTCGATGGACATCTCCCAGGTGTAGAAGGAGTAGCCTTGCCACTTGTTCCAGTTAGCCTTCATCCAGTCATTGTCGCAAGGCACGCCAAAAGGCTCCAGGGCAATAAAGGAATCATCGTTAGCACCTTGCCAGTCTGCCTTTGTTGCCTGATTGTTGCTGCCGTGTCTCTGCTTTGGCGCAAAGGCCAGGCAAGAGCTCGTGTCCGTCTCCCTGCCATTGAACTGGGTGATGAGCCTGGTAGCGTAGTTCCCATCCTGGTCCGACACACTCAAAGCGATGCTGCCCTGAGGATCTGGATCATCGCCACTCTTTGCATCTTGCTGCATGGCTGACATGTCCTCTTGTGGAATCTTAGATCCCTTGGGGAGCTTGCGGCGCTGAGAGTGAGTCTTGATGGTGAGGCTCTTTCCTGCATGATGCACTCGCGGGACCTCGCCAGCCGCCGGAAACTTGGATTGTGCTGCTTGTTGGATCAATGAGGTACTGTCGTCCAGCACCTGCTTCACAACAACGCCGGCAACCTGCGCAAAAACCTCGATGAACTCCGTCAGCATGTCTCCCATTCTGTTTAAGAAATTCAAGGGGGGCACGATCTCCAAAAGCTTAAGCCCAAGGCACTTGACGACTTCAATGGCAGAACCCGATGTCGCACACTTCACGAGGTCGAATCCAAGGTTGAACATGGCCCGGATCGGCATCAAGCCGAAACCGGCGACCGTCTTTAGGGGCTCAGGCCAAGCCAGGTTCCTCAGGACTATCCGGCAGACTCACAAAGGCAGCTGACAAGCAAAGAGATCCGACTTTCTTGACAAGGCTCACACTGCCGAAGTTGAAGTCAAAGAGGTTGCATGTCTGTCCCATAAGTCGGACCCAGCACTTCTGACGGCCCCAATCCACACGGATGCCGTCTGAATCCACACTCATGTCCTACAAAGCCACTGCGCTGATCGTTGCAAGGAGGATGCTACCAGCTCTTGCAGCTTTTATCTCTAAGGCTTTCAGAAGAGGCAGCCCATGGAGGATTGCACTGATGAGACATCTACACTACTTTTTTTTTTTTACGCAGTAAATGGTAAGCAGCCGCACAGGGACTCAGAACAGTCGCATCTGGATCATCTCCAACATTTCCCTGCGAAGATAGCTCTGATTGTTGGGACATATGATTCTACAAACTTCAGGCAAGGTCCCTGCAATCTTGCATGTGCTCACTGATAGCAATATGCAAAATGTCCAAAACATTGCATATCCGTGTGTGCATTGGCTGATGTCTACACTCAACACCAGTGCTGTGCTGATTTGAGATGCACTTTGAGGAAGATTTGCACTGTCTACAACAAGAGCCTCATATACATCCCAGCTGTCTCACACGGGTATATTTGGCAGTACTTCTTCCTTAACACGCCCAGAGAAATACACCCTGCACCCAACCCCCACGCTCCGGCGTGCGGGTATCCGGACAGCCAGCGTTCCAGTCCGAGAATCCGCGGATAAGGATGTCAACAGCCAGCTCCACCTGAAGGGGTCACAAATCAGTACGGGGGTCTTCACTGTATGGGCGTTGATGGGGATAGCAAAGAACAAGCAAGGCTTTTGGCAAACAGAAGGTGGGCTTCTACAAGGCTGAGCAGACTTCTTCCAATCCAGCTCACACTTTGCGAGATGTCTTGGAAACCCTGAATCAGGGTAACAACTTCCTAGAAATCATTCAAGCACTTGATTACGAAGCTTTCTTGGTCATCATCTCCACCGAGTCAATGACAGTGTTGGCCACGAACGTCACCTGCTTCGAAAGGCTCTCAGTTAGCCAGCTGGGGAAGTATTTACGTGCAGGCTCTATTGTGACAAGAAGAGCGGTGCAGGCGCCAGGTGGCATTGCACTGGTGGAAAGACACACTTGGTAATTTCCCTACATAGGGGAACCCAAGTATAGACCCTAATAAACTAGAATCCTTATTATGGGGACTCCCCAAATGGCACCCCTAATTTTCGGAAACCTAAAACCTTTCCTAAACCCCTAAACCCCAAAACCCAGAGGATTGGCCTGAGTTGGTCAAAAAAAACCCTTTCCTTTAAAGGTACCCCTAATTTTGGGAAACCTTCACTTCCCATCGCTTCCTGGGCCTTGCCACCTTGCTAGAATTGGGAAGCCCACCTGCGCTTCTCTTGGGGTCCCTAACCTTAAATTCTGGAACCGAGATATAACGTCTGAGCCCAAAAGAAACGGCTTGGGACCCTAGGAATGGTGGAGCTGAGAGCCGGGGAGCTAGGTCTGATGCCCAGAAGAACAAACCGGGGCCAGCCGGGGTGTGGGAGGGAACCTTGCAGGAGGAGTGGGAGGCAGAAGGACTATATCGAAAACAAAAGTGTTTGGCATTGCTGGGGCAGTAGGAAAGCAAGGCAAACAAGGGGAACTCAGGTGCAATTGAAGCCTCCGTGTCTTCTGCACGTGTTTCAAGGACGTCCCCGTAAACTGGTGTGGGAGTGTTGTTGCATATCCCTTCCGAGCAATGGCAGGCTGCGAACTGGGTGTAAGCGCCAACTGGCACAGCTTCAAGCACGACTCCCTGCACCACCACTATACCAGGACTATGCTGAGTGAGGCGGGAGTCTTGGGTCCGGACACTATCAACATGTGAGGAACGTCGTGCCCTCACAACCCTCCACTGCACGTCTGCTTGGTTGTGGTGAAGCTACCAAATTATCAGCTCCTGGTATTGTAGCCCAGTGAATCTCAACACATCTTAAAGATACCTGAGCAAGTCTTGTAGAGGCACCCTGAAATATGTGTTGGCAAGGGCCCGTAGATGAGCGCCCAGCCTGGTCACTGGCAGCTGAGTAAGCATCTCCCAGCGCGTCTCCAACCAGGCCTGGAGTGCAGGAGTTCTACATAAAATGTCTCACGGTGGGTGACGTGTCACACTAACCTCTCAACTATGCTGTGAACATGAGATCCTCGACGGACTCTACATGGGGTCTAGAGTGCAATTGCTTTCAGGGGCCATGTGTAGTAGTGTGGATACACTGTGAAGGGTTCCAGTGCAAATGCACAATCACAAATCAAGAACGCAAGCAGCCACAACATAGGTGCTCAGCTTCGCGCCTGTGCCGTCATTCGCAGCCGCAGCAGCACTCGTTGCAGTGTCTGCGATTGCACCGCCAGCAGAGGAGGCAGCCTTTGACCTCAGTCTATGCAACTTTGGGGGACGAGAAATATCTTTCAGCAAGTTAAGGAGAAGTGCATCCTCTCGGATCGAAAGGCTTCTGAACTTGTCCAAGCCGGGTTGCACTGCCTTGATGAAGCGGCGCCGGCGGCGTGGCCAACCACGCCGACGTGACATTGTCTCAGAGCGCTCCGAGAGCAAGGATGAGTCCTGGGGTCGAAACTTAGAGTGTCTTGACTTAAGAGACAACTGCGAAGGTAAAAGACCTGGCGCATTTTGGGTCTGGACTCGTTGTAGCTTCCGCAACGGTTTTGCAGCTTTACTGCTGGAGCCTCAGACTCTTCCGAAGACTTGTCGTCTTCCAATGGCGGGATGATTCTGATTGTGGCCCTTCTGACGGAAATGGGGGGCACCAGTAGGCATCATCCCTGGACACTGCTTTCTTTTCCATACAGTTGGGGTACTAGGACAACTGCGTCGGATTGCCTAGACAGGTTCATAAATCAGTGCCAAACTAGGCAAACAGGAAACGCCGGGAACAATACAGAGTCTGTTCGGATGCGTTGGTTTGTCTACATGGCTTCCCAGTCCTGGGGCTTGTCGCGCTTTGAGAGCAGTTCTCGACGCTCCTTAGTCACCAGAAGCCAGTTGCTGCACTTCCTGCACGGTATGTGTTGATTGCGACCACCCTATGAAGTTTTCTGCCAGCAGAATTTCAAACATGTCGCAACGAGCAAATGAAGACATCCAAATGCGGACTGAGATGCTTCCGGAAGTTGTTGCTCCTGGTGCTTCTCTGGTCGGAAGTCTCGGTTGTCCCGCTGGCGGTTGTGCTTGTGCATGACTTTCCTTCGTTGTCTTCTACTAACCGGAAACACCTGGCAGTTTATGGGAATGCTTGGCAACCGGGGGCCCGGCTGCGGTGGGCTAACCGATTAACCCACCGTCAAGGAGCCCTAACAACAAGTAAGTCAAGGGCCCTCGCTGCTTGCAAAACTCCCCTGGTCTACCCTGTTATACTGTAATAGTTTCCATTTTGTTTTCCAGTATCCCTATAATACAACCTCAATATACTATAGTCATTTCCATTTTCTGTATAGTCAGGCTGCACTAGACATACAAAACATAATCCATGCGAGCTAGAGTGTTTCGGAAATAGTAACTTCCACATGCCAACCTAGTCTCCTCAGCGTCTCTTCCGCCTTCTGGCTGCGGGTCTTAGGATCCACCTGCCAGGGCCCATGGGTTGATCTTCCTGTGCTTCGTATTCTTCGTGCATCTTGGGAATCTTGCCAATTTGCAAATCTTGCATGCTGCTTCTGACTTGAGGGGACAAAGTTGCTGAGCCTGCTTCATTGACACAGCCGTGTCATGATCCAAGTCCAAATGGTCTTTGACAAGGTCGCGGAGGTCCTGGAACCAACATGCTGTGGTATGCTTAGCAGTATTGACAATTACACGACAATTTCTGACATCATGGAGGTCCTGGATTTCGTGCTGTTGCCTTGGATTCAATTTGAGGCCACAAGCTGCAAGTAGCTTCTTCTTCTGCAGTCCAACTTTTCTAGCTTGTGGGCATGCAATGCACAGGTGCGGCTCTCAGGCGCCATCGAAATCAATTTGAATGAACATGGGACCAGGCCACGGGTTGGGGGTTTCAAGGGCCTGACTTTCATGTGGTCTGCGTGTCTCGTGTTCAAGATCTTGGCCATTCCGGGGTGCTTGGACACAGGGGTGCGGGGGGCCTCTCTCTCTCTCAAGCCCTCTCTCTCCTTCTTCTTCTTTCAAGAAGGAGCACGGGCTGAGCCCCCTTGCCCAAGCTCTCTCTCTCTCTCTCTGTCTGCTATGCGCAGTGCAGTTTCAAAAGACTAGGCAGAGTGCAAGAGAAAATGCAAGGGCCTAACTCAAATTCAAGTTGCAGCTCCACCACAGTCTCCAGCTGGACGATTTTGAGCATCAAGAACTCCAAGTTGCGACCCAACTCTCCCATTCCGTGTGTGCCTCAGGGGATACTAACAGCCTTTAGTGCAAGTTGAACCCTATAGACCCTACTATAGACTGCTAGCATCTACACTGAGTCACCAGAATATCCTCTATTTTCCTTGTTAGGGGTCTGTGCTGTTGCCCTTCCGTGCCATTGCTGCTGGCATTCTCCGGATTTGGGATGCTGTTCATCGCCTTCAAGTCTTGCTCCTTGGCTTTTTCTGTACTACACACGCAAACATGGGGGTTTCCCAACATTAGGGGTACCCTTTTGGGGGTACCCAGAACAAGGCCTATAGTGTTTCGGGGTCTATATTGGGGTCCCCTTATTTTGGGAAACTACCACATGCCTTGGCATGTGTCTCGGCGTTAGGCTGGAAGACGAGAGGAACACACTCAGGATGCCAGTACACACAGGGCTAGCAAACCGAGCATGAGTCCACTTATAGTGCTATGATGTTACAATTAAGAATTACCCATGATGAATTGGGTATCCCAAAAAAGTGTGGAATGGCACAAGCCCAGGTCTCCGCGTTCTCACCCAAAATCATCTCCAGCTCCTCATTCACGGTACCATTGCTGTTGTTGACGCTCATGTTCATCGGCCAGTCGCCATGGTCCTGGAAAGCTTACACTTGCTCTCTTCGTTATGTATGGCCAAATGAGCTGTAGTCTAAACTCCTAGTATCCCCCTTAATGACCCCTATAGTAGTTCCCAATATAATCCCCTATATAACCCCCTTTAAGGAGTTTAGACTATATATAGCTCACATGACGACAATCATGAGATACAGCTGATCCCTGCTTTGCAAGTTGATAGCTTGGTTCCCAGAAATAGTGCAACCGTGTCGTGAGAAAGCCGGTAATGAGCAGGATTGTTCGATCACAGGATGGCAATCTTCCAACCAATTGCTGCGCACTTTCTTATCAGGCACAATAGAATAGTTTCCATTTTCTTTTCCATTACCCCAATATAACCCCTATTTTATCTCATTATACTACTATTGCTCATTAACAGTAATCCTAAGCACGTAGTCAAGGCTATCCTCACGGTTGTCGAAGCTGGCCGATTGGGTCTCCGCCTTCAAGGCCAAGAGCGATGCGGATGCGGCAGCGCAATCTCTGCCGGTACAATGCCCGTCAGCCCGGCAAAGAGAAATCCTTTTTGCAGGGAAGATTCCAAGGAAGCTCATGCAGAACCGTGTGGATGTTTGAAGTGCACTTTCCTTTTTGGACTTGCTTTCCTGCGGAAGAAAGCTAGTGCTTAGAAAGTCTCGGTGTCTGGGCCTCAAATGAGGTGGTTGGCAAAAAACTGTAATTGAGAAGCCATGGAACTAGGAACGGCAATGGCCGCAAAGACACAACTAGCGCAGCACTTACATACCGAAGGGATTGTCAAAAAAGGCAGGCAAGGATCGTTGCCAGGAAAATGAGGCTAGACGGCCAAGAATTTGGCCTAGCGGTTGAGCAACGACCCAGAATCATCATTCCTGGGTTGCACGGTCCAAGGTCTTAACATCTCAAGACCTGCCCCGAGCTTCAATTCCTGAAAGGTCCAAAGCTGAAGCAACGAAGCTTTCCATTTGAAATCATGTCACTGGGTGTGCAACGGAAGAAGAAAGGTTTTGAGGGGGGGATCCGAGCTCGATGATGGTTGAGCCGAGATTGCTGGAGGCATGACAGCTGGCTGAATGGGTGTAGTGCCATAAGTCAGCTTGTAGGGCTCAAAACAAGTAGACGGAAGGACCCTCGCTATGCCCGTTATGGCCTCACATTGCAAACCTCGCAATCTAATCTTTGCAGAAGGGACGGGGTGGTCAGTTTCCTGACGCAAGGATAGGCAAATACTCTTGCAATTGGTCTAGCCCAAGATGTCCAACAAGAGAACCATTGAGTGATTCCCGACAGAGAACGGTACTTGGAACAGTCAGCCTGCTTGCCTGCTTGCGGCTGATGATCTACGATCAGATTCCGCTAGGAGTTCCAATCCAGTATGCAAGGGACCGGCGCTTCCAAGCTTTTGCTTGTCAAATGATGACTCGTTGCTGGGAGTTCACTGCAATATGGCACGTTGCTCGGACTGGCCTTAAGGAAGAAGACTCCCAGCACTTTGATTATATGGTAGTTTCCATTTTCTTTTCCGTTATCCCAATATAACTCCTATATAAACCCCATTATAATATAGTAGTTTCCATTTTATTTTCCATTATCCCAATATAACCCCTATATCCCTATATAAACCCCATTTTAAACCCAATAGAAACCCGAAGACTGAGAGCCTGGGTCTGATGGCTTCGGTTGCTGCATGCCTCTCTGGTGAAAGTGTGTAAAAATTACAGTTTCTTGGGACAGAAAACTCCAATGCTCAGCACAATGTCACAAAGCCCCTTGCATGTCCTGTTGAGAACAGGTGTCCCTAGTAGCCGTGAGGGGGTGCTCAACTTGACTGCTCACTATGTGCAGCTTCTGTCCACCTGCCCACCTGTCAGCTTGAGGTTGATCAAGGTCCATGATATTCATGATCTTACTGCCAGATCCGGGTACATGGCCGGATCCAACAGAAGAACCAGAATTGGAAGAGTGAATGTTCATTGTCACAGGCTTGACCATTAAGCATGCCGAGCCCTCGTGCCTCGCACTTGTTTATCCGTGAAACGATAACTGGAGCTCGGTTGTGCCGCTGCGTGGGCATTTCATGGACTCAGAGGGAGTCCTGAGCATGACTTCCGTCATGATAAATAAAATGCTTTAGCCTTGGTCGGGAGCCCCAATAAGGTCATTACACACGAGCTGACATCATAACCTGACTGGGAGGACCCTTCTCGGAAATGGCGGAATACCTATGGCGGCATACCTCGCGCTCCGTTTCATTAAAGACGGCCTGCGGGGAACTCCCAGGCAAAGGAACCTCTAGGTCTTGGTAGACTGTCTGTTGCAACAGAATTACCTCATGATGTGATGTCTCGCAGTTGTTAAGGATTCTGAAGCTCTTCGGCCTTACCTATCATGACACCCCTTGCATGATTCCCAGCAGGCCGTTTTAAGTGAAGGTGGTGACACAGTGACATGGCTTAAGCGATCCAAGCCCCTGAGAGGTACTGAACCCAAGGTTGTAGTAGGTTTGCAGGCAAGACCTCGTGCACAATATTTTGCACAACTGGCTGACACTGTTCTTTCCTTGTAGATGGTAGGTATGAGTTGACTGGTGGTTAGCGAGGCAATCCCCCAAGTGGAACCACTTTCAGACGATCCACTACGATCTACGATCTGGAAAAGCTCTTCCTGGTTTATGGGCAAACTCAAGACCTGAGCGCAGGTTCACATCTGTCAGGGACTTGAGCAGACTAGCCCGGTGTGCAGGCTGCGCAAGAGGGGCAGCGATGGCCAAGGGTAAGGCTATGCTGCAGGATTGGTGGGTTTAGGTTTCGGGGATGGGCAGACAGTGGGAAGATTGGTCACCAAGCCTTGGAGCATACAATGATGAGTCGGCTCCTTGAGTGGAAAACGTGCAAAAGTACTCCGAGCATATGCTGGGCGTGGAATGCCTTTCGCACTAGCTACGACGAGCCACATCTGACGAGCGGTGCATCTTCAGCAAGCTATTCATGAGCGTCACTTCTGGCGTGCTGCACGGCAAGCTACAAAGCGGTGCGTATATTTCGGGATGCAGAAGCCGGCCAGCTACCGCTGCCCCCACATCTGCGGCGGGTACTGGGTGGCGCTCATTGGCTCGTTCATGGCGGGATACCTGCGACCCGCAGCATGGGATACCGCAGGCTGCAGCACTTGAGCGAGGGAAATTCATGATGAATGAATGGGTCTTGAAGACGGCATCCCGTGAGGAACTCATCCGCTCCAAAAAACATCAAGAAGCTGCCGCTCCAAAGGCAAGTTTCAAGCACTGATGCAAACGCAAGTATGCCCTCGACCCAGACAGTTCCACCCCAAAAGACATTGAGCCTGCACTCAATATCACATTGACATGTAATCATTTAATCTCAGCTCTGTGTATCTTGATTACTCAACCCCAGCTTTTGGCTTTGTGTCTAAGTTTGGTATTTCCCAATCGTCACTAAATGCTATCAAGAAGCTGGCCCACTGGCTCGGAAACGAAGCTCCCAGGCCCTGGCTGAGGCAGCTGGCTGCCTGGTGACGACTTCAAATGCGCCCAATCCTCCAGCTTCTCCATATACGCTCTCTTCGAAGGCCTGCTGCTCCAAAACCCTTGAATTTCTCCAAACCCTTAATCACTGGAATGGATTCACTGCCTGTTGGATAGCCGTATGGCGCGCTCGGCCCAGCGTTCGCCACCTGGCTTTTGCTTGCAAGGTCTGTGCCCGAAACTTGGGGTATTGGGAGGTCAGTGGATGACGACCCCGGCTCCCTTTGATCATGGGTGCCACTTCTACGCGGCTCACAACTAGAGCTAGACTGGACTGACCATCACGTGACCATGTCCCAAAAAGGGCTACCAAGTGCGTTCATCTGCAGAGTCTACTGTGCAAGGATTCCAAACGGATTGGGAAGACAGAGAGGAGTCGTCTCGGGTTTAAGGGCGAAATGGTCCAGATCTCTCAAGGCTTACTTCCATGCTTGCAAAACTGTCAAGCCACATCTCAACATGAGGCCTCAATACATCTTGTTGGAGAGACTGGTGCACGTAACTTGGCCCCAAAAGCATCCAAGGCATATCCAATGTGCACGCCAGTTCCAATCAATTCAGAAGCTTTCCTGGTCCGTGTTTTCCAAACAAACACAACTTCCTGAAGCACTTTGACCTGGCTGGCCTGCGCTGGGTCCTGCCGAAACCGTGGATCCACCTAGTCTGCTTCATCGTTACGATGCCCCTATCTATAGCCCCCCCTAAGTAGATAGAACATGGGGTATATGGGGATCTTATTATAATACACCCAAAACCATATTCTATCTACTTAAGGGGGACTATACGCACGCACCTTCTTCTGCTGGTCCCACACTTTGCACACGGCAAGTTTGGATTGCTTAGAGAGGCTTCACGGCTTCACAGGCTGCAGAGTCGCTCACAGAATCCGTTCTTGAATAAGGCTTTTGACCATGCGGCAAGAGAGATGTTGCGCTTGATTCGGGCAGGTTCAGAAGACGTCAAATGCCTTTTTCTGGTTTCTTGAGGTGAGGGTTTCCTTCAAATGGCCAACAAACACAAGCATCAGCAGTTTACCCTACACTGCCTCAATTCACGAACGACATGCTCTGATGGACGGTGCAGTGGTGCAGGTTCAGGTTCTAAGGATTCCAGGGGGAGCTTGTCGAAACCTTTACATCCCGGAGCCAACCCCTGTGAACAGCAGAAGCAAACTCAATGCGAATCGCTACACTGAAAGAGCCATAATGTGCACTCAGGCCGCATAGGTGCTGCCGCATGCCTGGCAAGGTGCGGAAGCCTGCGACCCAAAGTTTTGGGCCAAGAAGCACTGAGGGGTTCAGGCATCTCAGAAGAGGCTTTGAGCTTGTAGCATCCTGGGCAGAATTTTCGATTGGGCTACCAAACGTTTACTCCACGCATCCATACCCACATTGCTTTACTGAAGGGTTAGATAACGTAGCGCTGAACCTAACGGAACACAGAGACATGACAAACCCTAGCGCCAACCCATCACTCCCAAACCTGAACGTCTTCACCGCCTGAAGTGTGTGTCACAGCCGTTGGTACCAAGTGGAACCCCCTGTGAAAGGCTCGCAACACCTCCTAAAACCCCTCACTCACAGACGTCTTGAAAACCCGATGCTGTACCCAATACTCCCAAAGACTGCCACAAGAGCATGGATCTCAGGGGCTTTAGCCGCCTGAGGTGCAAAGGTTGTGGGCGTGACGGCCCCGGTAGCGACTCCAGAAACCTGATGTGAGCACAGATCCTAGATGCTGGCCTTATGGTCAGGGGACAGATTCTGATCTATGCTGCATGCAAGGGTTACTGTATACGCGCAAATACCCAGTGCTTGAACCACAACACATTCCGCGTCGCAGCATCCCCAACTCCGAAACCTAAGCTGTTCTTACAGCCACTTCAGCATTCGGCATGAGAAGCTGGGTTACATCATCCCATCTTCGTGCTGAGCCCTGCTCCGCAGCCCTCCACACAAATGAAAACTGCTCGATCCACTAAGGCTTTGAGAGCGCAATTCTGAGAATGTGGAATTGACATGAGGATCATGCAGGTCGAGAATTTGCTGCAGGAGTTGCCGTGAATTCGATCCGTGCGGCTGACACTCAACGATTTCACAGTCCTCACCCCGAGGCAAGCCCTGCGAACAGAATGTATTTCACTGCTTCGAAATCAAAAGTCTAACGAGTATCCCTCGCCAAAGGCCCGTGCCATGCGTGCCCTGGTTGGTGTCGGGCTCTTGCTCCGTATGACTAAGCCCTCATGCATGTAGGTGTCCTGAGTCAAGGCTTGGACAGTTTCTTGAGATCTTGACGTGGCTCCGGGAGCGGCTCAAGACTCGTGGTGCTAGTTGCGCTTGACAATTGTCGCGGCATGCCAGTGCTGAGCCTTTTGCCTTTGCGATCCAAGCAAAAATCTCCGACTCTTGCGAGACCCGGAAATCCACATGCCCCTCCAACATGTGTGAGATTTGGAGCATAGCAGCGGCCTAGTATGAGGACCCAACCAAGCCAAGCGGGCGCTTGCGTGTTCTGAGGGCCACGGTACCAGTAGGTGAGACACCTTTTGCTGTACCCCAGCCGCTTTCCGTCTCAAACCTGATACCCTCAAACACTATGCCACTGCTAGACCGCGCTTTTCGTCCATGTGGGCGCTTCAGCGTAATAAATCCCGAGAACACAGCCAAGTCTAAACTGTGTGCTCAGCCTCTCAACTAGATCTCTGCACCAAAACCCCTCTCAGCCTTCAAGCCACACCCAAACGGGCAACAGCGCCCTCAGACCTTTAAGCAGAGAGACACCTTACGCAACAAAGCTCCCACGATGAAACCCGATCTTAAGCCCCTCGAACCCTTCGTGCAAATGGCCAAGGGTCTGAGTAGTTTGACGGTGTTGGTGCATCCACTCGGACAACTTTTGCCTCATAGGCACCTGTCCATAAGGGGCTCGGGCATCTTGCTGACACAAGCGGCTGCGCGCAAGACTGATTGCTGGAATATATGCTGGAAACTCGGTTGAAACATTACTTGATGATGCTGTCATCACCTCATTCATCGAACGTCGTTTCTGTGGGACAGGGGAAATCAAAGCCAGTATCCGTCCCCAAACCCAGCAATCAATACATTTTTCTTGCCGCCAGAACCTTTCCCTTCTCCTGTACAAAGCCGATTCTGCCAGGAATTAGTTGGGTTTCATAGGTCTCCACGGGTGGTCGGAGCGTTCGAGTTGGGTGTTGGGGATTTGGGTGCGGCGTTAGCAGGTTGCCCTTGCTAAGGGCAACCTCGACGCAGCACTTTATCAGGGAGATTGATGCTGGAGACTGGAGGAGCGAAAAGCCGAACTTCTCTTTCCTAGCACTCTGCTTCTTGGATAATCTCCATTTAAGGCTCGCTTCCAGAAACTCTTGAAAGCAATGACGTCAGCCTATAAGCTCCTGTTCCGAAAATGGAGACAACCAACATGTGGAGTTGCCCAACATGAGCTACCCAGGTCGCCCAATGCCCGCTGCCTCCAAATCTTTCAGGGTCGGAGCCCACAACAACCTCTGACAAGAGTGAAGAAAGGCTGGGCTTGGGGGGGCACGAGTCTTGTTGTCGGATTGCCGGATTCCCAAAAAAACTCCAAAAATCTTAGGCAAGGGTCTCCACAAGCATTATCTTATGCAAACTGAAGTAAGCATTTCAGGTCTTCGTACACTTCACTACATCATTGGGTTGTATTCTATTTTCAGAAAGAATATGAGCCTTTCCGCGCATGCCAAAAACGCCTCCGGAGCTTAGAACCTTGGCAAGAACCAGTCTCAGCAGACCGCATTAAGCCATTGACCAAATGAACACCGACCAACTCCTGGACACTTGTAGCCAAAGCCCACAACATTCAAATGAGCTGTCTTCAACACTTCGTAAACAGAGACTCCCGTCACGCCAACATAGATTTCCGACCTCTTCCGTTGTTCTCAAGTTGGTGGTCGTTATGTTTTTACCTACGCATCCAAAGCGCAGAGTGTGGCAGCCGATGAAATCGCTTTATTTCGCCCTTCCCTACCACAGCTGCCAGCCGATGACCTTCTGGCGTTCTTCAATGTTGGCCCTCCCCCCCAATAGATACCCTATATAATCCCTATAGTTTCTATTTCATTTTCCATTTTATTTTCCATTATTGGGGGGTTCCTTTTTTTCCCATTATCCCAATGTAACCCCAATATATACCCTATATCATCCCTATAGTTTCCATTGGGGTTTCCATTTTCTTTTCCATTATCCCAATGTAACCCTACTATATAGAAATATACCCCAGTATAAACCCCATAATCCCTGTAGTTTCCATTTTCTTTTCCATTATCCCTATATAACCCCTATATAACCCCCAGTATAATATAGCAGTTCCATTTTCTTTTCCAGTATCCCAATGTAACTTTATTATATATATATATATATGTGGTCACGCCCCGGCGGGCTCCCCCCCCTCCCCCCCCATGGTATGGTCCCTATCTTCTAAGGTCTAAATCAAGATTAAACTATAACCC
>CAJNIZ010012692.1:28178-56949 GCA_905231905.1 Symbiodinium pilosum | reverse complement strand
GTATTTTGTTGGTGGTTGAACCTAGTAAGATACCATTCCTTATATAAAAAATTATACCCCCAAAAGGAGGATATGATCTTACTCTATATTGGGTACCATAGTATCCCCAACTAAAATACTACTCACTTGAGGGAGTGGAGGGGAGGGGCTTGGAGAGGGAGCTGACGGGAAGGATGGGATGTCTACGGGCTGTACAGTGATTTATGATATTAGGGGTAAATAGGGATAATGGAAAAGAACATGGAAGCTACAGGGATTACAGGGTTTCTATAGGGTTTATAATGGGGTATATATATATATATCAGGGTTATATAGGAATACTGGAAAAGAAAATGGAAGCTACTGTATGGGTATTTTTTAGGGACTATATAGTGGTAAGGAAGGATATTACAGCCGTGCAGCAACGCATGCCCTGATGACAAATGAGGATCCCTTGCTACGAGCCCAACTTGAAAATTTCAAGTAGGCAGTAGCTTCCATTTTCTTTTCCATCATCCCTATATAACCCCTATATAACCCCTATTATAATGTAGTAGTTTCCATTTTCTTTTCCATTATCCCTATATAACCCCTATATCCCTATATAAACAAGTTTGAGGATCTCCTAAGGATGCCACAGCACCAGATTAGAAGCCTCTCGCTCTGTGGCTTTTACTCTCAGTTGGGACCGCTGAAGCGCCACAATCCAACCCAGCGCATCATGGTTCGGGGTTCGGCAACAGGAGCTGGCTCTTCACACCACGCTCACAACTTTGCCCGAGGTCAGAGGAGGGATTTGTGGGAAGGCTAAGTTGCGGAGTAGCAGGCACTTTTACAGTCCTGTGACCTGCCTGCCGGGAACGGAAATCGTGGGTCACCAATTCTTCACCCTGAAATTCCCAAAGCTCTGCATCTAGGCCTGGATCTGCTACTTCCGAGTCCAAAACTTCTTGAAGCTGGGCCCCAAGCTACGCGCTGCTCGGTCTGCGTGCCCTGTACCTTCCAGCTGGTGTGAAGGCTTGCAAAGTGGATGGGGGGGTGAGCAAGATCTATAGATGTAGGAACGTAAAAAACCCTCCAAGCCGCAGCCTCGGTGATGACTTCGTGTCTCAGCACCTGCCACGGGAGGGCATGGTTGGATATGACACGAGTACAGGCGAGCATCA
The DNA here is from genome assembly GCA_905231905.1 of Symbiodinium pilosum. NCBI lineage: Eukaryota > Dinophyceae > Suessiales > Symbiodiniaceae > Symbiodinium > Symbiodinium pilosum. Next base: position 55,804 of record CAJNIZ010012692.1, on the reverse strand, counting down.
GTCGGAGCACTTGAATCCGCTGTCTTGGTGCAAGGGAAGGTAGGCACAATATACGTGAAGCGCTGCATTCCACGCGTTGCTGGCACTCTGGTATGACGATCAATCCCCATAGCCATAAACCATAGGCCCAAGAAGAACGTACGGTTTCTCAAGTTGTCATGCCTCAGTTTTGCTTCTGTGCACAGAGCTCGTCGCCATAACGTTGGGGACGCCCGCAGTGTTATTGCACTCGCACGGGACGGAGCATTCAAGGGTTTGCAGCCTAGATTAGGGCTAAACACTTTTTGGACAAATTCCAGGGTATTGCTTTCGAACAGCAAACTGATATATCCCCGTGCAGTCTCTATGTGGCTCAGGACATTTAAGATGGGGGGACGATCAAGGAAATGAATGGAAAGCGACATTTCGAGAGCTGGTATGCGAGATCAAGGCATGGGCAGGATTTGGAATGGATTGCAAGGGGCTGGCGTGAGATCGGAATTTCAACGGGTGGGACCGACAGGAGCGTTGGCATAGCGGGGCACAAATTGCCAAAATGGACAAAGGCAGGGTGTTAGAGCCGCATGCAGGCGGCGGACAGGCAAATGGGCAAAGTCAATGACATAGGATGCTACTGATAATCTCGTTCATTCACCTGTATAGCTTTCGACATTCAGCCGAACTCCTGGCCTGGATAAGGGTCAGTAACACGTGTGCCGTTACTTGTGTGTGAGTCATTCGCCAAGGTTGCGACAATGTACGGGCAAAGAGATGAACATGTACAAAGACACAAAAGAGGTCGTAGTAAGTTTTTTGCGGCTGTAAGTTTCAGCAGCAGAAGCCACGCTCCCAATATAACTAGATCAGAATGTAGCACGGAACAGGTGCGGATCGCATGGTAGTTCTTTTCGGTGCTTTCGGGTATGTTGCGGGTCTGGCCTGTTGCAGGTATGTTGCCTCAGAATTTGCACCTCAGCCTCCTGACCGTTGGATGATTGTCTTAAGTGCTTATGTACTTTGGGAGCCCCTTATGCTTCTCACAACAGAAAAGCCTGTATGGATTCCAAAACATGTGATAAGAACACGGCCTGTTCAACAAAAGTGAATCGTGTACCGGGGCTAATCACCTTTTTGGACTGGCCTAGTGGCAGCTGACGGTCCAAAACAACACCTCTCAAACCCTGTGTTGTCATTAGGGGTTGAGACACTACAGGATTACCTTTAAAATTGGAGGGGGTGCAATTATGGACGCGAAGATACGATAATTCCATAAAGGGGGCTGTTTTTGGAACCCACCTATGGCTGTGAAATGAAGCCCAGCAAGGCACCTGTGGCACTTCTACGGCGACTTCGTGCAGCAGGTTGACCCTGGCGGCGCTGTCTTGGGGTTTTCAAAATCCAAGCCTGCAGCTTTGTATATGGGCTATTTATATATATACATATATATACAGCCCATGGATTGCAAGGGTTGTTGGACTGATCGTCTCCCTTGGCACTAAAACTTCCACATCTTAGCATTGAATTTCCAGTTTAGGAGGAGGATGATTTACTGTTTAGGCCTAGGCTGCAGGCTTTCGCCAATTATGTGCTTCTCTTGCTTCAAGACATAATAAAATTGTGTTGACAGGGCAGTATTCACCATGAGAATCCAGAGCATCTTGACCCAGGCGAGCCAAACTCAATGCTGTTTTTGGACTGGGACTTGCGCATGTGGTGGCGCAAATTACCTTCAACGACACGGGAAGTGCAGGAAACCGGAGCGCCTGCATAAATGATGCTCTTGTCCAGCAATGCCACTCTAAGGTGAGCGTGAGAGCAGTTGTATGATAAATGTGGCGATGCTGTTTGAAGCTAGGCGACGATCCAGCTAGCACGTAACCGAAATCACATGGCCTATGCACGTGCGTGTTCATGTTGAGGATGCAGTATTGAATCGAACCATGTGTTCGTGAACGCGAGCAGTCCCAACTTTGTAAACTGCTCGCGCACTGCTGTCCAGTATGGGTTGAATGTCTTATTGTCGGCTACGTTGTAATACTGGCATCCCTGCTGCTCATGGGCAAGTCTCCAGTCAAGAGGCAAGCAACCCGTTTGGGGCTGCCAAAATAGCATACCAATGAGGATTCAAGCGATGCCAACGTAGGGCCACGGGATCTTAAGGCATCTTGATCTGGCCAATGTTAGATCCGAGGACCAAGCGGCACGGGCTGTATCTTCTCGACCTTTTTGCAAGATTTTAGTAGGGTCCTTATTCTGCTCATCCCTACATTCTGCGCTGTAATAGAAAAACATATACATTCCTTGATCAAAGGGTATCGGTCCCTCTCTTGAGGTCAAGGCTTGAGCTTTCGGATCTGGGTGCTTCAGGTGGGGGGGGTCGAGAGCTCATCATTGCTGCCCATGCATAGCCGCCAATTGAAGATTGATTGCGAGTCGTTTTGACTTTGAGCTCGAGCACTGACACAATGCGTCAGCTATGAGGCGACCGCAATACTCTGAGTGTGCGGCACAGCGCGTCTCGACTCTGGGAATGTGCTTGGGCACTTCCTGGATCTGCTGCTTAGGCACCTGGCAGGGAAAACTGGGGTCCTGATTCCTCGCAGCAGGACGTCGGGCTTTGTACTGCTAGTATGTGAACTGACAACCGCGTTGTCAGTTGTACTCTTCTTCACGAGCCAGCACCTGGCCTGCTTCACGAATTCCGCCAGCTGCACTTGAGGTACCTTTGGCTGAGGTTAGGCAAGAGGAGCCCAGCTTACTCCATGTAATTACAGAATGTTCCCAGGTCATCTTTCAAGACTGCCTGGGCGGGGTGCTACCTGGACATAAACCGAAGCGTAAGCTGCTCCGTCGTGATTGGGTTCCCCAATCCGCGGACGTAAAGGAAACACCCCCCATCCAAGCCAACAGGTTTAGAGTTTAGGGTTTACAGCTTAGGGTTTAGGGAGTGCCCCATCCAGTTCGTGAGAGCCCCATGGCGCCTCCACGAGGCGCTCCTCTTGCACAACCTGACAAGGATTCCCCCAAGCTTGCTGCAGAATATTGGAGAGGCCCACCTCTTCTTTCAGGGTCTGCAGGGTTTGGGCTTTGCTGCTGGTGGCTTTGTGGTCAAATCTGTGGCCCGAATTGATCTGCAATGATGCGCGGGCAGCCGGACAGACAATCTTAAAAGTCCAAAATCAACGGTCCAAAGCTGGAAATCCCAACAAAGACGTAGCCCGGAAATCTGAAACCAAGTGTGGCAAACGAATAGTGTCCCTAACTCTTCCCTGCATCCAGAGTTCATGGGCCTGATCTTCACTACCAACAACAATTATGCCATCAGCACCCTGCGCAACAGCGACCTAATCCGGCCTACCTTCCAAATCCAAAAGTACAAGTTAGCCGAAGACGGTCTTTTCCCACCCGAACTCGCCTGTGGCACCTCAACTATCCTTGGCCGAGCCAGAAAAGGCTTCTGCGTAGATATGGGGCTAGGCTTTTTGGCTGTCTGCTGTTTTGGCTTGGAATTTCTGGGAAATTGAATTTCAAACTCATGACTGAGTTAACCACTCGCAAGACCCAAAACCCTGGACCTAAATTGTGACACGAAAATTCATAGTGAATGGTTCAATCCAACCACCCCAAGCTGTCAATCCACAAGTCTAAGGTCAGGAAAGCGGAGCTTTGAAAGTCTGGTTTTATCTCGTTTTGGATCCTACGATGTCCGAAACACGCCAAGCATCTGCTCAACTGGCTGGTAGGTCACGTTGGGCACCTCCCTGTCGACATATTGCACCTTCCCGAAGCTTCTCGGCTGAGGCTTGAGCGACCGCGCCATTATCACGAGGGATTTGTCATATGAGACGCAGACCTCCTAACAGGCCTGCAAAGCAGTCGCCAGTCTAACAAGAATCTTCTGAACCCCCAAGCATCTTCATCCTTGATCCAGTTGAAGAACCCTTATGGAAACTACTATAATATATTGGGGTTACATAGGTATAGCGGAAAATAAACTGCAAAGTACTATATTATACTGGGGATTATATTGGGGTTACATAGGTATAACGGAAAATGAACTGGAAACTACTATATTATAATGGGGATTATATTGGGGTTATATAGGGATAAGGGAAAATTTCAATGGAAACAACTATAGCACCCGTTGTGCAAAAGCCCCCGGTTGGCCTCGGGCTCTGGAACTTGTCGGATCTGTTCTGCAACCAACACCTGAGGCACCTTCCAGAACGGACTCAAAACTGGCTTTGGGTTCAGGGGGAACATATATATATGTATATATATGTGCATAGTCCCCCTTGGGTAGATAGAATATTGGGTATATGGGTATCTTGTTATAATAACTATATGGTACGGTATTTTCCCAAAATCATGGCCCGGACTACAGTGTGTTAAGGTTTTCCGCCTTGAAGTCTTGAGGCTTGCAAGGAAGCCTTCAAGGCCCTGGCTCTGATCTCCAGATCTACCACGCCCAGTTTTGAGTTTCGGTCGATTTCAAGTTCCCGTGAGGTTTCAACAAGTTCTGCTAGCGGAGGAGGGCTTCGATTCGATATTCAAATCTAATGGAAAGACCTTTATACTGCGTTTTTTCAATGATTCCTTCTTGAAATCCAAGTGTAGATGCCAGCAGCGAGCAGCTTTTCGTGGAACCGAATGTGTAACCGTCGCACATTTCACGGACACCAAACAACTGGGTTGCTGTTAAGGAACTTAATTTAAGTTACTATATTGGGGAAACCCTATTATTCACTATATATGCCCATTATGGTAACTTAATTTAAGTTCCTTAACAGCAACCCAGTCAATCTCCAAGTCTTCCATCCTGGCCTCAACTGGTTGCTCAACTTGTAAAGTTGTAGGAACCTGGGCCCGGGCTGTGGCATATCGGGGCAATCAGGTTTTCTCATGCAGCTGGAGCAGCCGGGGAGCTCAGGACCGATAAGATATTTGTGTTGCTTCTGTTTTCCTGAGACTGTAATGCAAATATTGAGCTACCTTCTCATGGCATTCTCTCTCTCGTGCTGTCGTGCTCCAGCGCAAGTTTTTGAGGGCTGCCTTGGGGTGGAATTGGCTTGGCCAACTTCCTGCAGGGACAGCGGGCTTCTGAAAAATCTAACGGATGGCTTCGATCTCGAAGCCTCAAAGCTCGGATCCTGCAATTCTGCTTCCTTGTCCATTCTTGCATTCTTGCCTGCACTGTGGGAGGCGCTTGACGCTAGCTTTCTCAAGCGCTTGCCGGCAACCACATATCTTCTTGGAAGCGCAAGTTTGCTAGTCATAATCAGTCTAGTCTGCTAAAGGCTTGCTCAATTTGCGAACACATAACCTCCGCAGATGTTCACAAGTAGAACTGGAGAGGGACTGTGATTGAGCCTCAGAATCTATTCCACAAAGATCTAGACGGCAATCCGTTTGTTATGGAGGAACGATGTGAGCCCTTTTTCCAACATCAGGAAGCCCCTTGTTGCCGACATATAGCACCGGACCCCAAATGGAGGACACGGTTCACAGCGTAACCCAAGCTAGCCTTCTTCATCCCCAATACAACTTGAACATTACCTAAACAAAAGCAAGATCTCGAACCTCAACATCTACATGCCTGCAACCTCTCCAAACCCTCGGCTCACACTTCACATAAGAATAATACTCGTAAGAATAATAGTAACAATAACTCTAACAGTAATACTAACTATAAGAGTAATGATAATTATAATAGAAATATCAATTCTACTAGTAGTAATACTTATAATAGTAATAATAAATAATCATAATAATGCAACTCTTGCCTCCACGACGCGCTCCTGGGCCCGGAGCTCAACCTCAGAAACAAAGCGAGGGCTGAGTCTGTCAGCAGAACTTTTCCATTATCCCAATATAACCCCTATGTACCCCTATACAACCCCCAATACAACCCCTATATGGCTGGTAGTCAAAATTATGGTCCCTTTTTTTGGGTCCCTATTATGATACGGCCCCTAATATTTAGAGTACCCAAAAATGGACCATAATTTTGACAACCACCCATATAACCCCTATTTACCTTTATACAACCCCTAATCCCTGTTGGGGCCCAGGGTTGCTGGAGCTTTCGAGGATAATCGGAGGTCTCCTCAAGAATTCCCGCAAGTTCCATACGGATCCCGGAGGCCAACAGTTGCCCATGATGCGCCCAACTTGTCTGCACAGACTTCCAGAATATGGGAGTTTCCCAAAATTATGGGTACCTTTATGGGGGACCCCATAATAAGGATTATAGTATATTGGGGCCTATATTGGGGTCCCCTCATTTTGGGAAATTACCATATCAACTTCCGCAATTTTCAATGGCATCACCCTGAAGCTCGTCAATGATTCAATCTCGGCATCCTAGACCTGCCTGACCCAAGCGGGCTAAGGACCTTGGGGTCCATGTGTGAGCTGCGCCTGAATGAGGAACCTCTTGTTACTCTTGTCGAGGCTCCCTGCATGTTGAGAAGTCCTTGTCACATATCAGGACCGTACTTTGGGGGGCCGTACGTTTGGAGGCTTCAAGCAAGCCAACTTGGTCTCCAACCTCAATCTTCACTGGATCTCTACCTTTTGATGCTACCCCTGCTATCATGTGGGTGGTTGTCAAAATTATGGTCCCTTTTGAGGTACCCTAAATATTGGGTGCCGTAATATAATGGGGACCCAAAAAGGGACCAACATCTATATAAACCCTATACTCCCTGTAGTTTCCATTTTCTTTTCCATAATCCCGATAGCATGGTCCCTGTTTGTGTACATTTTGACAACCACCTAAACCCAAAACCCTACACCCTGCAGATGTCAGAGTTACACAGTGGCCACTCCGCCTTCTCCTGTCTCCAGCTCCCCCACTGCATACCCTGGGAGGACCCCCCCAGGGTTTAGGGTTTAGGGTTTAGGGGTATAATAGGAATATAAAAGGACCCTAATATACTTCTTATTATCCTTTATAGTCACTATTACAGGGTGGGGGGTCCACCTAACCCATACCCGAAACCCCCAACAACCTAAGTCAATCCGCCCTCCAAGAAAGGAAAGCGAACCACAATAATCATAGTAGTTTCCATTTTATTTTCCATTCTCCCAATATAACCCCAATATAGACCCTATCATCCTTACACAACCCATTATAGCATCCTAAAAACCCCAAGCCCTAAACCCAAAAACAAACAACTTCCCTCAACCGGCCTTCGGGATGTGTTTCTCGATCGTTTGCACCACAGGCTTCGGGATCTGGATGGTGTTTGCGTGGGCCCGTGGATTATTTTCGGAGGCTACGGGGCTCATCTTAGCCAGAAGTGAAGGTTCTGAGATTTTCTGGATTTGTTGCGTGGGATTTTGATCGGGGTTTGATGGCTGGCAGGTTTTGCTATCAAGCTTTGCATAGTTGCTCAGCTTTTGATAACTCCATGGGATGGGATGGGATGGCGAAGGTTATTCTACGGGATGTAGTCCTGACTTGGTTCGAGCTCCAGCTGGATTGTTACCTCTGTTTCGGAGCTTGTGAGGCTCAGACCTGCCGTAATAAGCTAGGTTGGCCCCTAAAACCCTTTGAAAAATATTAGTATATGGGGTCCCTTATTAAAGCCATTAAGGAAAATATTAAATATCCCAGGGGCCTACCCAGCAAGTAATAATTAGCTACGCCACGAGATGGTCTCGTTTGGGGCCGAAAACGATCTCTGCATGCGAAGCTGAGGGACCTCGCTCCAGAATCGTTCGCTTTGACAGCTGCTAGTGCAGGCCATAAACTGCCAAGACAACAACACTAAACGGCATAAACTGTTTAGCTTGCACTTGTCAGATCAGGAACACAAACGGCCTCAGCACTGTATGCAGCAAAAACAGAAGAGACATGAAGAGACTCGGCCAGCCTCTGTGAGAGCCTCGACGGTGTGAACCTGAAGCAAAAGTGCTTCAGCGGATTCTAGGACTCGGCATAGCGAGATGTGCGGGGCAAAATCTTGCGACACAAAGGTTTCGGAGCCCCGAAGGCTCTTCCCAAAACCACATTCCGTAGGTGTAAAGGATAATGATGATTTTAAAGAGGACCCTGTATTCCTACATACCACTACAGGGCGGGGGCTCCACCTAGCGGACGGAACATAATCAAATGGCCATCAACTTCTGAGGGGTGCTGATGCGAAGCATCCCGTGCTCATTCTCTCGAGAACCTTTGAAAGGCGAACACCAAGTCTGCAGTAAAATTCGCCCTCGCACCTTTAAAAGAACAAAGGCAGCCAAGCCTTATGTCCTACACCTCAAAAGGCATTCACAAAAGAGAAAACGACAAACTTCTACAGCTCTACATCTGAGGAGGCACCTTCTTTCTGTCACCGAAAGCCTAGAAACCATCCAGATAAAGACCTACATCTGGACATGGGAACTTTGCGTTCAAGCAAACCTCAAAAACGCCATGATGAAACTCACAGCTCCATCAAGGAGGCAATGAGACCCTTGTGCCTGCTCCACCTCCACCGGGCGTTCCTCATAGACCACCTGTGGTACCTTGTAAATGCCAATGGGCTGTGCGTGTTTGGCTCCTGGGTTCCGTCTGACATTCAGAGACTTAGGTATCAAACAAAGGCACGGGAATTACAACTTCATTTCCGCTTTGACTTCAGGTTTGGTCTTTGACAGGGGACTTCTGGTGCTGTTTGATGAAACTGTACACATTTCAATCACCGGGATTAAGAGTGAACACATGGACAGCAGCAAGAGTCAGTTTACCGGCAGCATGCATAGCAGAATGTGGAAGCCGAATATTCGAACGATCATCCTGCAAGCTGCTTGGCTGCTCATATCATGTTGTTCTTCTTGCTTGAGTGAGACAATGCTAACCCGCACGACTCTTTGACACTAAAGCTGCCAACACCTGTCAATGGACTAACGGATCTGGTGTACTCTCGTGCGGGTGGCTTATGCCGCCGTGGAACTTCCCGGCCATTGCTGTACTTTGGCATCGAACACAAGTTCATGTGATGGATTCTCCTACATGGCTACATGCCGTGTGGTACACTTACTAGAAGAAAGCCAGCAAATGATGATCCTCCACTGTGATGTGTCTGGGTCCGGACCCTTTTTTCTTCTCCCTAGCTGGCAGCAGACAGGGGGGGAAGTTACTACTGTGCCATCTTTGGACGATGCATTAGCAGCAGCAGGTCTTCTCCGGGCTTCTTTGTAGGATACGGGCTTTCCATTTTAGCCGAAGGCCCCAGACTCATTCGACCGGGGGGTGTCTTCAGCACTGGCCTCCACGATCTTCTCAACGTACTCGATAACGTGCTTGGGGACCTCAGGCCAGAGCAGTTCTTCTATCCTACAACACGTTATGCTTGGGGATTACAAGAGACAACGCCATGGGAGTGCATTTGCTGGTGATTGTTTGTACTATGCACCAAGTACATGTGTTGACTTTCATTCAATACGAGGACTACGAGACAAAGCTTCTCCTGCCCGAATTCGACCATTAGGAATTGCAGATTATGAGCTAGGATGATGGACTGTGAGGTGAGTTCAGCCCAAGAGGTTTCAGCCCTGAAGCCTCAAACATTCAATTCCCTGAAGCTGCTGCTATTACTACAACGGCACTAAGAAATCACTTAGACAAATGCCTGAAACCTACCAACAACAAAAACAGCATTGCAGCCCCGGCCTTTTTGTCGATGTATTGGATCTCCGGCTTTGGTACCTACGTACGTTTACAGGGAGAACAAGGCCCCGAATCCACAACATGAAGGAATGAGGCATGTCCAGCCCCAGGCTATTGCAAGCAGGATCCTGCGTCGCCCGGCGTATGCAATTACAAATCCATTGGCGCGTCACCTCTAATTATTCAAGTCAGAAGAAGTCTTGGTGGCTTCAAAGCTCCGCACAAATAGCTTCAGCACCGTTGTTCTGGTATTGGGTTGTTTTGGGACCTCACCGCTAGAATTTTTCGAGCGTGATGATTGGTCTCAAGAAAGTCTCCTCCTTGCCTTCAGGGATTTACCTGCTGCAGCACAAAGTGCTGGAAAAGTTGAAGTTGGGGGAGAGGGACTGGGACGAAAGCTAGAGCAAAATCTAACTTACAGAATGCAGATGCGCGCTTTCTCCTTTCGTGCTGCTGGGAATGAGGAAGGCCCTAAACTCTAAGCCCTAAACCCTAAACACACAAACTCGTGATTGACACCAAATCGTGTGGCATCTCTCGCTCTATCCTCCTCTCTCCTCTCCCCTCCCCTCTCCCCGCTCGCCTCTCCCCTCCCCTCTCCCCTCTCGCCTCTCCCCTCCCCCCTCCCCTCTATCCTCTCTCCTCTCTCCTCTGTCCTCTCTCCCCTCTCCTCTCTCCACGCCTCCTCTGCTCTCCTCTCGTCTGCTCTCCTGTCCTTTCCTCTTCTCGCGCAATGTGCCTCCAAAAATGACGACAGTTCCGCGTTTCGCGACCCGGACCCCCCCAATCCCTGTGATTGTTGACGCGAAGACCAAACACAAGTCCAAAACTGGCAACAGTTCTGCGTTTCGCGACCATTTTCGGCTCCCGAGCGTGCTCGACACTCGCGAACGATTGCGGATGCTTGCGGACGCTTGCGAACACAAAGTCAACGACTTTCGGTCAGCTCCTGCACCCACCAGGGTCCCACCCCCCACACCCCTTGTTGTAAGCCAACGCTTGATAAGAAACTCCAGCTAGACCCGAAGGCTCATGATCCAAAGAGGCCACGAAGAATCTTGTTCAGTTCACCACGGCAAGCAGGTGCCGCGCCTGCTTAATCACCTCGCGGTACTCGATTCTGGGGACCTGGTGAAAACGGAGCTTTGGCGTGTTGGGCTTGTGCTCCTGTGGTTGGAATTAACAGTTTCAGGGTTTACCAGTCTCGGGTCCGAAGCTTTTGCTTGGGAAGTTCCAAGGTTGCTTCTGATGTGTTAGCTTATCGAGACAGAACCTTTTGCACATTAACACCTGTGCAGCGTTTGCAGCTGTGAGGCAAAACGCAGCAGCCATCACCAGTTCAGCTAGTCCTGCGCTGTTGACCCAAACCCAAGGTATCTAGATCTCAAGTTATATATCCTAGGCCACAAGAAGTAGACAGCCACTTACCCCTAGACGCGCAAGGGAGCTGTTTTCAGTCAGCCTCGACGATGCGTTCCTCATACACGATCTGAGGCACCTCTGCTTGCAGGCCATTGAGCTGCTACAACAATCATCGGAAGGCTTGCAAGGCTTCTTTAAGTTAGGTGCTCTGTGTGGCTTCAATGGCAAGGCCGTCAACCTCAACTGGTCAAGCTGGGAAAGAAGTTTGATCAACAACTGTGAAAGCTCATGGCTTAAGCTCACTAGCACAAAGCTGCAGCCGTGTGCTAGAGGTGAGTGGGGCGGGAGAGCGTTCAGGAAGTTTCCCTGTTTCTGTCTTTGAAGTGATCAGGCGAAGAATTGTTTACAAACCCTATCATAGCAAGTATTTCTTACAAATAATGCTGACAGCTGGCAAGCACTACACTGGCGATAAGCAAGACTGAAATCAACAATTTCAACAGATGGTTCTTCTGCAGTGGCACCAGAAGGCAGGCCTTCTGCGTCGTAGCCGGAAAGGGAATCTAATTTCTAATCCCCATCCCTGACAACGACGCATAGCACCACAATGACCGTGTCATTGAATGACCTTGTCGTTCTGGGTGCGGGCCGATTTGGATTTCGTTAGCCTCTTCACGTTCCCAGCAGCACCCTTTCGGCATCATCGTCATCATCACTATCGTCATCAGTGAATCATCAGCATCACTTGCAAAGTTGCCAACTTGCTTTTGGCAGTCTGACACCCTTTGTATGCCTCAACGATCTTCTCGACATACTGAATTTCCCTCTTCTTGACCTGGCAAAATGCATGGACTTGTGTGTTGACTTCCTCAAATGATAGCCGTGTACCATAAGGCACATCTCTTCTGGTCAAAGTCAAGGGATCCTCTACCCTAAGCCCTAAACTCTATATATATATATATATGTGTATATATATATATAGGGGGTCAGGTCGTCCAGCTGTTTCTGAGGAAATTCTTCATAAAGAGCACAGGCTGGGGTTTGGGGGCTATGCTTCTCACATCAGCATGGGCTAGTAAACCCTGAAATTCCCTATTAGGACCCTATCAAGGGTAGATTAAGGTACCCTTAAGGTCTAATAGCCCATAGTGGCACCAGCACACTTAGACTTGTCATTCAGCGTGTCAAGTCTCCGCCACAAACGTCCGGTTTCGGCTGAACTACCAGCTGAAATCTTTGGAGCCACATGCTGCATGGAACTTGGCCAATTGCGGAAGGGATGACATCCTCCCGCCTATTAACAAAGCTCTCTCGACAGCCCCTGAATTCGCCTCCCCACACCTCGAGACCAGTCAGCCAGTAGTCATCCAAGCATTCCCTTGGTCTGGAAGTCTTGTGATTGAACCCCTTAAGCTCCTGCAGGCGTTCCTCTTCCAGAACTGTAGCATCGCCTCTTTGTCGACAGTCTGGATCTCCACTCGCGGCACTTGCTTCGTGACCTGGCAACATGGAATTTTCGCAGGCAGCCTGTCTGTGCTGTCGAATCAAAGAGAAAGATTGCGAGTCTTAGGAGCTGACACAAGGTTCAACGCTTCTTCACAGGCACGTGTATTGAGGGCTTGAGAAAGAATTCCATTCCTCGGGCACAGGTTTCTAGAAGACCTCTGTCATGCTGATCGATTCAATCCAGGTCAAGTTTATCTAACATTTTAGGCTGAAGGTTCGAAAACGTGATCTTCAGAGACTTGCTTAGAGTACCGGTTTGCTGGTGGTTGACGGAGCAACCCTGAAGTTGAGCTCTGGCAACTACAGCGTACGACGTATGGGGTGTTGCAGCCCTTCAATGGTGACCACAAAAAGCGCTCAGACATGAAACGCTTTGAGCACCAACCTTCCAATCTTTCACCTCTTCCTAACGCAACAATCGATTTGCTATAAACATGGGTTCTGATGTTGCAGGACCTGGATGCACCCAAGGTTTGCCCTGATGTGCGAGCTGCGTCAAGCTCAGCATTTCAAGTCCACTCTTGAAGACAATTGTTTTTCCTGTTGAACTGTTGAGGAGAATGCCTTGCAGGTCCGCAACAGTCACACAAATGCAGGCTGCCAACGGCAGTGTTCTTGAATACCCTTTGCTCTCCTGGATTCCACATCATTAACATGAGGCTTGCGTAATGGCCCTTGGGCCCTCGGGTTTGTAGTGTGTTGAGGCGACGCTTGCAAGATCTTACACGAGAGGAGCAAAACTCCATGTCCAAGCAAGGAGCCATAATATCATAATGACATCGAAGTGGCAATCGAGACGTTCAGTGGAAAACATCCGCTTTGCGAATTTCTGAAAGTTGATTTGTCTTTGAAGGCTTCGGGCTTTCCAAACAGCCTGCAGGCCTCGTGGACCTCCACTCGGGGAACCTCCACGATGCACTCCTGTGCAGAGGCTCACGCGTAGAAGGGGTTGGGCACATGGGTTTCATTACATCCGGCCTCAAGCCCTTGCCTCTTTGGGCACTTGTTAGCACATTAGCTTCCGAAACTAAGAGAATCTTACAATAGCTGCAGCTTCTGAGGCTTCTGAACCTTCCAAACCAGAAGCAAAATCATGAGGCATCAGGAGCTCTGCACACCATCAAGCCGAAAAACCCTCAAACCGACTCCAACCAGCCTGAACCGTATACTGCGGAACTTCCATGACCTTCTCGATGCATTGGATCACGGGCTTTTCCACCTGTGAAGGGTCGGAGCGGAAGGCTCGAGGCAATAAAGAGCTCCTGGCCTAGTGGGCTTCATATGGTACCCATTGGGGTAATATTGGGGTTATATTGGGGTTATATAGGGGGTAGATAAGGATAATGGAAAAGAAAATGGAAACTACTATATTACAATAGGGGTTATATAGGGGTTATATTGGGATAACGGAAAATAGAATGGAAACTCCTATATTATAACATGTACTATAATCTAAACTCCTTAAAGGGGGGTTACATAGGGGATTATATAGGGGACTACTACAGGGTATATTAAGGGGGATACTATATTGGGGTTCTATGGGGATAATGGTTAATGATGGAGAATCAAATGGAAAAGAAAATGGAAAATGAAATGGAAACTGGGATTATATAGTGGATTTTAGGGGTTTTTGTCTAAACTCCTAGTATCCCCCTTAGTAACCCCTATAGTAGCCCCCTATACTATCCCCTATATAACCCCCCTTTAAGGAGTTTAGACTATGGCCCATATGATCAGGGGCTCAAGGGCAGGATGTCCGGTTCACGCTTTCCTGTTTTCATTGAAACCGCTTCCGGTTGCTAAGGCTGCCCCCTGATCTGGAGATCGAGCCAAACACTCCACTATATAATCCCAGTTTCCATTTCATTTTCCATTTTCTTTTCCATTTGATTCTTCATTATTAACCATTTTCCCCATAGAACCCCAATATACATCCGCAGTGTTGTACCCAAACTCCTAGACTTGACAAAATCATGGACCCCCTTTCTTGCGGCAGGCCTGCTTCTGCACTTTCTGCACCTCAGGCCTTCCACAATGCTGAGGGAAAACTTTGAGCCGTCTGTGGCTGGGTCTTAAGTTTATCGTTTTCAAAGGAGGTGGAGAGCTGAAGCCCATGAAGTGAAGGTTGACGTAGCCTCGTGGCCAGAATCTCGGGAAATCTTCTGGAGCTTCTCGAAGTGTAGCAGGAACGGGTGCATGACGTTCCGAATGTATGCCATAACGGAGAAGCTTACAAGTGCCTTTTGCGGGCACACTCTCGTCCTGGCTACCTCCGCGCTGCAGCGCGTGCATCTCTTTATCGGCCTACTGTCTAGGTAATACCCCTATTTGCAGATGTGTAAACCCCTCTAGCTGCAAGGTAAAGGCACTCCTTCTGCTGAGACTTCATCGCCAGCCAAGTGGCCCTCAAGACTTGAGCGATCTGACAAACGTGGACGTTGTGTGAGAGATTGCGAGACACACAAGCTGCTAATCACAACAACAAAATGTTTGCAATGCTAAAGTCATTGATGTTGCTCCTATCCTGCTTCCATCTTACCATGCCACTGCCTCAAGGACGTTGACGCCTTAGTTACCTGAGTGCACCCTCTCAAAACTCAAAACGTTCGCTTCCTCCCAACCTCGGGATCTCCCGGACAAGGTCCACATACTCCATCTTCGGAACTTCCACAATCTGCTCCTGTTGGTTTAGGGCTTAGGGTACTCTTCCCTTGCTTTTGCCTATTAAATACACACACAATATCTGATCCTATTCTTCCGTTGCCTTTGCCCCAGTTACGGTTCTTGGGGCATATTAAAAATCCAAGCATAGGCTTTACAAGTACTCCTGTTAGGGCAGCCTGTATTGTCCCTTGTTTCCAGGGAAAAAGGAAAGGATTGAGCATTCAGAGCCATAAGTCTGGTACTGCCTTTACTTCAAAACTTGCAACAAACGGGTCAAGCAGCAACAACACAACTGCACCTTGTGTTTATGAATACCCAGGAAATCTTACACATCTGCGGGCTTCTGCACCAGTTCAGAGCTCTGTTGCCCCAGCGACCTCATACGTATTCTTTCCGCTTCACGCTGCAGGAAATGGTCGTGCTTTTCTTTAGGTTGCTGCAAGCATCTTTCAATGAACGGGGCCCTTACACGCTGGAACAACAGGATCCTGGCCATCCACCAGTCGCTGCTACTATTCCAGCTGTCATATCAAATCGCTGTTTTGTTTGCTACCCCAAAGGCCTCATTCCCTGCCTCCACCCCCAAAAAGCCAGCGCTTTGTCAGTTCTCCTCCCTCCCACGGCTCAGCTCGCTACCTTGCCATCATCCCCTCTTCAGTCTTTGCAGCTTCAAACTCCCCTATTACTATTACTATTATTGCTATTCTTACTGATATTAGTGTTATTAGTACTACATTCCAGTTTGCATGTTTACGGCGGGTTCTAGGTAGGTGCCATCTCATCCTTTCAACTCTCTCTCGCCATGGCCATCATCCAGTCTGATCTCTTTCGAAGCCAGCGTTCTTCAAGTCTCTGCTTCTGACTCAAAACCCAGATGGGCGGTAGTAACAATACTTATCACAGGTTGCCGTCTTCCTCACCTACAAGAAATAGTAGTAGTAGTAGTAGTAGTAGTGGTGAATATTAACAGCACTACTTCATAGGGACCATCACAACGGCGCATGCCATCTTATCACCGCACACAAACGCAAGGACCTACCAACTTAGCCCTGCGTCTCTAAAGGAAGTAAACCCAAGTGAATCTGTCAGCTTCACCTTGCTATTAGCCGCAATGATGTGAGCCCTGGACTAAATTTGTAGTATATCCCTTAAATAGGTCCCCCTATACCGTCCTATATCCCCTGTGGGTCCCTCCAACCTAAATTTAGTCCGTAGCTCATGTGATGCCGGATGAAGCCCAGGGCAACACGGAATAGCTTTCAGGACCCTGGGCGGGATTGGCTGAAGCTATGCCTGTAAATTCACCGAGGTTATCCAGCCTCAGGGCGCTTGGAACCCTCTAAAAACCCCCTCTACTCTCATCTCCTTGCCCTCGGCCCTCTGCCGGCGGGCGACCCCCCTCCTCTCCCATGGTGGGTGGCCTAGTGGCCTAGTCCAGCCGCAATACGCGGCAGCGAGAGGCGGGCGCGCGATAGCATTTATAATTAACATATGGCATATGGATTCAAGATATCGCTTCAGCGGCCTGTGAAAAATCAAATCCACCCAACCAATCTTAGCAAAGTCATGATCGACCTTCCTTCCCCCAAGCCGCACTGACTCCGCAAGTCTGTATGCAGCAAATGTCCTGGATGGTCGTTATAGGGACCTCTACCACCCGCTCAATGACCTCGTAGATTGGCTTCACGACCTTCCGAGGTCGCAGATCCGAAGCAGGATGAAAGCACGGTGTATACTCCCACCAGAGTATGCTTCACGACCTACTCATGTCACACTGGATGGAACTAGCCAAGGAATCTGCATTTTTGGGCATCTTGCTTGCAAGAACTTAGCGGCGTCTGGTAAAATTGGATTGAGGCTCTTCGTTTCGATTTGAAGGCATACGAGCAGGCGGTCCAAGTTGTGTCACCTAGGGACATCTGGTTCCCGATCTCTTTCTGAACCAGGGTCCTGTGAAAGCTCCATTCAACTCACCCACGACGCTAAGCGCAGTCCATCCTGTGGTACTGACCTGTTTTTCCGTGATAAGATGATTTAACTTCCCATGAATGCTGAATCTCAAAGAGTGAACTTCCTGCCTGTTTCTCCACTTGCTTCATCATGGGCTTCGGGACCTGCTTGATGGTTTCCACCATCTGCACCTGCAATAAAATGAAATGGAAACTACTGTAGTATAATAGGGTATGTATTGGGGTTATATTGGGAAGAATGGAAAATAAAATGGAAACTACCATAATTATAATGGGGGTTATAGCGGGTATACATTGGGATAATGAAAAATAAAATGGACACCACTATACTATAATTGGGGTTTTAGGGCTTTGCAATGTAAATTCACATGGTTCGGGGCTGTGGCGCTGGCCTTTGAGAAGTGATAGCATTGCGAGCCAAAATGTCGGATTATCTCCGCGCTTGACGCTGAACTGCAAAGACATCTCGATTCGAAGAGGTTGACAACAAACTGGGACTTCCAAGGTTTTGCAAGTCAACCGGCACCCCATGTCGCTTCAGCTTGCAACCTAAAGTGACACAAGAATCCCATCAACGCCGTATGGTCGTGCAGGTGCGTGTCTTGAGCTACACCTGCTGCAACTAGTGAGAGCAAGTGATAGCAGTCAAAAGCACTAAGCTCCAACAAATCACACTGCTATGCTTCAGTTCTCCTAACTGCCGCAACCAAACGACCTCGTAAAATCTGGCAAAGCCCCAAGCAGTACGCCAAGGATGATTCCTATGCTTCAGTACTCTTCCCACCACCTATTAATGCCGTTTCCAGGGCATTGCCAAGAACATCTAAGCTGCAGTCCGAAACGTTCAAGCACCGCTGACCGACCCCAAGACGCCTTGGGAACTTCGACCAGCTTCTCGACATACATCGTCTGAGGGACCTGCTGATCACTGACTGGCTATCCTTCAGGGTCAGGACTCTCAGATAACCCCCATTATAGTTTAGTAGTTTCCATTTTATTTTCCATTATTCCCTATATAACCCCAATATATACCCTATGTAGAGGCTCCCAGGCTGCTTCGTTGGCTTCACAAGCCAAGATCTGGCATCAAGCAAGAACAAACTCGGTTGCTGTTAAGTAACTTAAATTAAGTTACTATATTGGGTAAACCTTATTATTTACGATATATACCCATTATGGTAACTTAATTTAAGTTCCTTAACAGCAACCCAGCAAATGCTGCCTGCGTTCCTTTCTTTGCAACCCCAGCCTGGGCCTTTCCCGTGCCTTGAAAGGCTACGATACCTTAGAAGTGATTTTTTCCCTATGGGTCCTTCTGCAAAACCTCCAAATCTTGATGACTGAAGCATCGCATTTACATCCAAAAGACATGCGTTTCCTTGCGCGCAGTTCCTTTTTCTACCGAGCGCATCTGCTTCAGCCAGAAACGTTCCTGGGAGCAGGGAAGAGCAACCACAAGGCAATATTGCAACTCGTCACCACTCCCCTGCTGAACATTTGCTTTTCGGCAGTCGTACAACGGGCCACGATTTACCAGGGAGAATCGTTTTTCTTGCTTTTTACTTTTAGGCGGAGGGCACCGGCTAAGGGACTGAAGCTGGAGACTTTGGCCATGTCTGTCTTGCAGTTCCTAGCTGTCTAGTCCATGCAGCTATCAATTTCCAAAACACCAACCAGAATCTTGCGATGAATCTCCAACTCTGCAGTCGGAAGCGCGTTCGGACGAACAATCCGACTCAGAAACCACTAACCGGTAGTGTCTGACTTGCTTAGCCCGTCTTGAGAACCATCACTCAGGCTTGAACTGTCTCGATGCCATAAAGGTCAGGGCATTGGATGGATGCGGATGCTGTGAAGCGTGTGCTCGATATCCAGGTTGCCATCAGTAGGGCCGCTAGCTTTGAAGTCCCTCATCACGGAATTAAAGCTTCAATCTACAGCTCTGTTCCACCTGGTAGTTTCCCAAAATAGGGGGACCCCAATTTAGACCCCCAAATACTACAGTCCTTATTATTGGGACCCTTAAAATGGTACCCCTAATTTCGGGAAACCCCCACCTAGGCTGGAGATAACCATTTCCGTCCGCGGCGCACATTGGTCCAGCAGGAGCAGGAGGAACGCCCCCGACTGCCCACTCTCCTTTGCAAGTTCTCATGGAAGCTACTGTAATATATAGGGGTTATATTGAGATAATGGAAAAGAAAATGGAAACTACTATAGTATAATGGGGTTCTCTATAGTCTCAGCATTCAACGCAGGAAGGCTTCAGTCTTTGGCGTTTCGCCTCGAGGCTAAGACTTTGGACACGGGACTCAAGGGGTAGGCATGCGGCAGTGTGCTTGAGACGGGAGTGTGTAGAGCAGCCTTTCTTGAAGGGAAGGGCCTTTGCACGGATACTAATGGTGAAGCTCGGGATGCAAAAGCCCTTTAGGTCCTCAGTTTACTTTCCTGGTTCAGGCTCAACAGTCAGACCCTCCCCGAGTGCAGGCTCCCCGAACCCAGGCTGTCAAGGTTGAGCAGCTCACCGTCCAAACACCAGAGCATCCTCATCTTTAATAACTGGGAGGACGCCTGACCAGCCAAATTGCTGAACTCAACTATCCTAGGGCAAAGCCCATCAGGGGAACCAAAGAACCAAAGCTTGCAGGATCCCGGCCCAAAACCTCCGTAAACTGCACGGACAGAACTTTGCTTAGCTGATAATGAAACGGGAATATCGTCTGGTTAACCCAAGCTCCACATCCTACATCCTTCAGTACGATATCTCCGATCCTTTGCCCATGCCTAAGCCGAGAGGCACAGGAGGTAGTGGCGTGTTCATAGGCAATTACCTTGGCAGGATCTGTGTGCCCCAACCATGTTAAAAGACGCCCAGGCCACACTCGTACAGTTGGTTCAGACCTTTTAGGTAGTGCTGTTGTGCAATGGGCTGCCATAGTTGCTAGACCCTGTAGCCTCAAAACCTGAAGCCTCTGACCCCCAAGTCCTGAAGAGTTGACAAGGCGCATCAGGGACGACGAGTGCTTCCCCCATCAAGCACAAGCTCCTGGACGTGTTTTGGGTGTCTTGGGCTTGATTCTTCGAAGTTGGTGCTGAAGTACTTGTCGCACGTCAGACTTTCCCTTTTGCAGGCACGGCTGCTTCTGAATATCGACATCTACCGTTTTGGCTTGCTTAAAGGGTGACAAACGTAGCCCCCGCGCCATTCGTAAACTGCAAAGGCTAAACACCCCCGAACAACGACGAAGCCAACCAAAACACCTCAAGCCAATCAGCCACTCACCTCCAGGTCTTTCAGCGCCCTCGATACCAGCAAAATGGTCAACCCAAAGGACCCTCAAAGCTCAGAAAGGAGTGCGCCTCATAGCGTCACCCCAGACACTGCGGCGCGCGCTTGCGCGGAGCACAGGCGAGTAGCAGAGGACGTTCGGCTTAGCCTCGTCCCGGGCCAGGGGTCACTGCGTGAAGCATTCGCAGGAAGTCAGACACTGGGTTGGGTGGTGGCAGAAGTTATGCCACTTTGTAAGCCCCAAGCCTTCCCTGAGTTTTCCAAGATTTGCATTATGACGTATGTTTCTCGAAGCGCAATTTTATTCAACACCATGCGACCAGCACAACACAATACTAGAAGCACCTCTAGTACCCTGGTCTATTCAACATTTCGATTGAAGTGTCTGTGCTGGCCTTCGCAACGGGCATCTGCTCAAGGAGGTTGGCGGCCACCTTCACAGGGGAACCCTATGCGCAACTGAAGCACCCTTGGGTGTAGAGAAACAGCATTCTGGACTCCAAAGCTCGCAGCCCTCAACCTCATGAGCACGTGCCTGCCACCGGCATGATCGTTCAGATGCGCTGATGGCACTGCTGTAGCCTTTCATGCGCAGCCAACGTATTACCCGACAGAGGATCATACGCTCATCCCAATGAAGCACCAGATCTTCCTGAACTTGAGAAGTCTTGTGCTTTGCTTGGCTTCCAGCCCGCAGTCGAGGTTGAAAGTGGTTTCAAGATTGCTTGAAGGCTTCACATAGTGTAGTGGTTCCATATAATTGGCTTTCCACATTGCGATGTACTGGAGGGCCACACAACACAGTGCCAACAAACCTGCCCACAAACCTGACACCTGAACCCAACAGCTCAGACAGCTTAGTCCTGCAAGTTACTTCATCATCAAATCTCCTATATGAGGCACCCAACAATCAGACCTGGAACCTTCCAAATACCCTTTCCCACCCACCATCCAAGCAAACAAGCGGCTGAAAGCATCGCGAGGCGGCCGTGTCCGTACCATGGCTTCCAGAATCTCAATGGCCCCGCCTGGTGGAGTTTGCGGCTTTTCTTTTCGAGGCTGGCCTTGGGATCGTCTTGGTGACAGCCTGCTGTCACATGCTGGCACCAGGTGCAGTCGCAAACGGTCACCATACCATGGGCTTTGAAGACGGTCCTATGGAAGGCTGCCCTGGATCACTGCTTCCAGGGATGTTTCGGGGAACCCTGCACAAGGTAATTACGCGTCGGATGTCGTGGAAAAAGGAAGCTTGGCTGGCTTAGTGCTTGAATCTTGAGACAATGAGACAAGCCTGAACTCACAGACTTGAACCCAGAAGTTCGACACGTCGGAACCTCCTAAGATCCTCAGTCCAGGGCCCTGGCTCCAGCTGCGCCCTTCCTCACAGGCACTCAGGGCGGAGTTGAAGCCTTGGCTGAAGCTGAAGCCATCTTGAGCTCGTCAGACTTGTGGGTCAGGTTGAGCGGCTCGAGATTCATTCGTTTTAGAGTTTAGGGACTTTAGCATTCGGGTTTGGGGTGTCACATGTGTTCAAGGGAAATAAGCTTCAAGAGGAGTCTATCACATGGAGTTGTGCTCTCATCGGCTTTGATGCGAGCTTGTGGATATGGTGTTGCATCGCTGGTGTCTTTCTTATGATATCACGGGTCACCAGCAGAGTGGATGTCGGTACCTCATGCTTTTATCTTGGGCGGGCAGAACTTCATCTGAGGTTACGAAGTACAGCACA
This sequence comes from Symbiodinium pilosum, assembly GCA_905231905.1. Taxonomy (NCBI): domain Eukaryota; class Dinophyceae; order Suessiales; family Symbiodiniaceae; genus Symbiodinium; species Symbiodinium pilosum. The sequence goes on along the minus strand of CAJNIZ010012692.1, from coordinate 33,647 downwards.
CGCTCTCAGAAACAAAGCTGGGTCCGAAAGAAGGTCGAGTGCGGCAAATTCAAGCAAATTCAAGTGCTACCGTGCCAGGTTAGCTCCCGAATTACCATCCCTATCCGCCCGTAGAGCTTCGAGTTGAGGGATTGGGGACATTCAGCTTCTTGCCCTTTGTAAGGGTTGGCACACGCTCAGTCACAGCTGCTGTATGACCTGATGCATGCTGTAGCTGAGGCAAGTACAGATGTCATTCGGTGTGACCTGCACAAAATCCGGAGCCCTCTTCATGCTCCGAGATGTTTCAAGAAAGTCTACGACAAGTCCACGACGCGAACCTCAAAATAAAGCTCTCCAAAGTCTAGAGCCTGCTCAAGAGAAAGCCCACTGCAAAAAGCACGAGTCTTGATGTCATAACAAGCTCATGAAAACCCTGATCTCAATACAAGGCCTGCAGTCGAGACATCGAGTCAAGAACCTGGAGGGCCTGGACGCAGTCTCGACGTTTGATGGTTTTGGTTGCATCTTTGCAGACTGATAGCTGCGGAGCATAGACGGCGCTCGAAGCATTTTGGGGTCATGTTTGACGACAAGTCAAACAATGCAAGGTTTGGAGTTGAAATGCAAGGTTCAATGTCCAAGGACTTTGCCCAAGGTCCTGCGGCCTTAGCTGCAAGATTTTCACGAAATAGTGGAATCATATGCCAAGAGTCTGCGTTTCCAATTCAAGATGTCAACGCGATAGCTGATCAGACCCCTCTGCTAGCATCATGAACACGAATGAGCTACAGCCAAGACTACTACTGGTGTTGCTATAAGACATGGGAGCTTATTCGCGAAGAACTCAATCAGGCTGAGATTAATCAGCAAAAGGAGCCCATGTTCACGCCTCGTTTTCGCGAGATAACATTGCTGATGAAAGCAGCTCGTGTGGGAACGTTGAGGTGGCAGCAAATCAAGCCGCATGCATCACAGACGCGCAACATGTTTGAATAATCCATGCCACAAGATGCTGACCCCCAAATCACACTATCACAAAACTTCCCTGACGTGAAATGGTACTGTGTTGTGGAGGTTTACTAATAGGGGGTTCGGGGTCATTGAGAGGGGGAGGTGATCAGAACCTGTGAGGGGATCCTTTCATTCTCTGCTTTGTAATCTAGGCTCCCTGGGCACCCCCATTTTGATAGCTTCGCTTCGAATGTGCGATGCCAACGGCAGCATCAGCCCACATGATGTTGCAAGAGGAAACAATCAAGGCAAAAACCACAAGACCAATCAGCAATGCTTGTCCTAGAGTCCCAAAGGATATCCTGATTCGAGATTCACATGCCAACCAAACCACCTCCCTTAGTCCCAAATCCTACACCATCAACCTAACTCCCGCATCCTTCGAGCCTTAAAGAGTAGTGAGGAAGAGAGAGAGAGAGAGCGAGAGAGAGAGAGTGCCTCCCGCCACTGTCCGGCCCGTGCACAGGCTGCAGCAGCCGCGCTGCAGCTGAAGACGTCCGGAGTGACCTGGGCGGGGGGGGCGCGCAAAAGGTAGCAGACTAGGGTTTCAAAGGGCTAGGGGCTAGGGTTGTGGCTTTGGAAAATTTTAGGATCAGGGCTCTGGATTTGGGCATCTTGGCTCAGGTTCGCACCCTGCTAAGACCAAGCGTAGCTCCTGGCAATTCCATCCCACTCAGCTACCAAAGCCTTGTCTTTGTTACGCCTGCATTACCTGTTGTCCCAAGAAGTATGGGAGGGACCCCGTGATTTTCGGCAATCCGAACGATACCTTCAAGTTAACGCCTTTGTGAGGATCATGCTGGCAAGCGTCAGATACGATACCTTCAAGTTAACGCCTTCGTGAGGATCATGCTGGCAAGCGTCAGATGGCTTCAGGTTGATTCATAAGCTCCCTTTCGTGTAAGTTACTTGGTATTTGTTTGATGCAAGGTTTTACTTGCACTGTGCTGGTTCGGGGTGAATGAGGACTGAGTGCTGCTCGAGGACCGAATTCTGAAGCATTTGATCCAGGATTTGCAGAGCCACTTCCCAAGCCCCGCCCTTCTCGCAGGCGCTGATGACCTCCGCTGCAGAAAGCGACTGGCAAAAACTTTTTTCCGAGGTTTGGATGTTCCAGCTTGGGACAAACCGTTGCAACTTACAGAGGCTTGTACTCACCGAACATGAGCTTTGCTGCGCATTATCTCAGGAAAAAGCGCCTAAGGAACAGTGCGCGCCTGCATTAAAGCCATCTGCACAGCCTGAACCCGTAATAGGTTGGCCAAGAAGCTCCGTTGTACGCAAAGTCGCTGGTAGCTCCTTCTGCCTGCTGGAGCCCAGCTTTATCCCAATTCAGCATGTTAAAGGGCTTAAGGTTCAGGCTTTGGATGATAAGCACAAACCTCCAAGGTTCTTACCCAGACCATCCCAAAAAATGGAACCCCCTAAGAATCCCCTAGTTTCCCCAATGTAGTAATGGGTTCATATTGGGGGGGGAGGGGGGGGCGGTGTATTTTTTGGATCCTTGAGAGGGTCTGGGAAGGGACGAGCACAAAGGGTTTTTGGGGTTTGAGATCGGAAATCTGCCGTCCTCAGCTCTAATTACCAATATTATATAGGGCTATATAGGGTTATATGGGGGTTGTATTGGGAGGATGGAAAAGAAAATGGGAAACTACTATACTATATTGGGGTTATATAGGGAGGATCACCCTGAAACCTGAGGTGCAAGTTGAAGCCACAAAGCTGGGGCTGCTGAAAAGCTTGGAGTTCAGACTTCAGCAGCTCAGCGCCTGCGACCTTTGACTGGCCAATTCTGAAAAGCTTGAAGTATAGAGTTCTTTGATACACACCCGCTCCCCTCGAGAGCACTAGGAATCCCTCACTCCCTCCAAGTTTTGTGCTCAATTCCAAACATCCCTAGGCCTCACAGCAAACAACAACTTCTGGAATCTGAAGCTTTGAACGCTGAACTTTGGGCTGGGGTCTTAGCGCATCTTGCCTGCGTCAGAAGTGAAAGTGCAAGCACCCAAAGGCCATGCATCTGCAAAGCCGTTATGGCCGTGCTCAGACCTGAAAGCTTCAGTCCCAGTATGGGCTATTAGACACTTAAATTCACTATTAGTACCTTAATAAGGGTAGATTAAGGGCCCTTTAAGGTCTAATAGCCCATCCTGGTTTTAAAGTTAAAGGCAAAGGAATAGCTGCTTTTTTGCAAGGCGCGTGCAGTATGTGACAATCGCCTGTCCTGCTCCTGCTCATTATGCTCACACTTCCCAGAGCCAGCAGCACTGGTATTATTGTTGATCTGCGCCGGCTTGAAGCTGTACTGCAACAGGATTTGGAGCACATGTGTTCAGAATCCCTGCCAAGCTCTCCAAACCTGGCTACGACCCTTGAACAACGACCCTACTTCTTAAACAGGCCGCAAACTCAGGAAACCCTCACTTGCCAAAGCCCCGGCACCCCAATCAGACGTCATATCCCCATGAGGTGCTGGCTCACTTCGTCGGGCTCCAAACTGGCCTTCCTGTCAAGCAAAAGATTCTCGCACGCGCGAACTTCTTAACGAGACCCGGATAGCAGCATACCACTCCCCATGTCGATGTGCATGGAGATGCTCAACACTTACAGTCATGCTTTTACCGCTCAATCTGGAATCTCTGGGATAAGCGTCTGTGATTGTTTTCATGCTGCGAGATTCCTTTTTGCTTCGAATCCAAGATCTGGCTGCTTTGGGTCTGGTAGCGTGTCCAGTACGAGGCCAAAAGTAAGAACAAAGCTCTCGCTTTGCCACTTTGCAAGGCTTTCGCACTAGGAAGGCTTCAAAAAGAAACTTGAGATGACGTCCAAATTGGAGTTACCAAAGTTGCCCTGGGAAAAAACCCGTGCAAATCTCTCTGAAGCAGTCCAGCCTCAACCTGGAGCTCGCAACCAGTATGACCAACGGGCATTGAGGGAAGGGGATGGTTCTAAAGCCGAATTGCATCAAGTCTCGTGAGCTCTTCCAGGAGACATAAGGACCTCATCCACTCGCCTCCGCATGCACAAACGTGCATCACACCTCTGCAGCTTGAGCGGCTTGCAGAGGCTGGCGATAAAAGAGGAAGGTCTTAATGGCTTACCCTTTACGAGTAGGGTCTTTAGGGTTTAAGGGTTATGGCTCACCCTTTAAGGTCTTTAGGTTTAAGGGTTTAGGATGGAGCATTGCAATCAGCTCATGGGCCCTAAATCTGATCCGGTAACTGGGATTGTAAGTAATCAGCCTGCAGTATGTTTGCAACCTAAGAGCCCAACATCCTGAATCCCTTACACAACCTTGGCATGAACCACCGATACAAATCCCCAGGCAAAGATGCTCATCCCATGTGTCGCTTAGGCTGAGGTGCCCGCTGTTGAAGGTGATGAGTGTGGGCAACAGTGCATCCTCAAATTTGGTGCATGAAGAATCCCAGCAGTCTTTCGAGCCCGTGTCAGTGGGGACACATGGTCGAGGTCTTGTGCAGAGCTCCGAGGCATGTCATGGTCCAAGAGCTGGGGGAAGTGCGGGATGCATGGCTTTGAGGAGGCTTCTGTCAGACCTTGTTCCCACGTCCGCACCATCTGCTTACGCAGAAGCCTAGCAAAAGCTGAAGCCCAAGAACCTGAGTTGAGTGAAGTCACCGGCCCCAATACAGATAGCCAGCCGCAGGTGAAACAAGAAGGGACCGAAAGGGCTCGACATCCTCTTATCCTACAGACATTTTAGACACCCTAGGAACCGCTTGAAGCAAACAATATGGATCCCTTCAAGAATGCTGCTCTGGATGGGACTTGTCTGCGTTGAAACAAGGAGCAAAGAGCAATACCTCTGAAAAACACGTATTCTAGCCAGCAGGGTCTTACCTCAAAAGCCAGTAGCCCATAATTATAATCTACTTTCCCCTAATTTCCTACTACTTTGGGCTAAAGTAGCCCATTATTATAGGTAACTGGGCTCTCTTGGTAACCCTCACCGTCTCAATGCTCCACAGGTCGGATTCTAGATCTCCTCCAGCCCTCCATGCAGAAGACGCCTGGCTCTGAACCCAAGGAGAATCTAACCTGGACGTTTATATTGGGTTTAGGGTTCAGGGTTTAGGGTTTAGGGTTTAGGGGTTAGGGTTTAGGGTTTAGGGGTTTATATATTGGGTCTAGATTGAGGTTATATATTGGGGTTATATTGGGTGTATACTGGGGGCCTTGGACCCTACATCCCTCTTCCCTGGGGGTAATAAAGGGATAATGGAAAAGAAAATGGAAACTACTATTTAGGGGTATAAGATAGAGGTATATTTTGGGGTTACTTGAAACCCTAAACCCTAAACCCTTACCCCTAAACCCTAAAACCTAAAACCCTCAAACCCTAAACCCTCAAACCCTCAAACCCTCAAACCCAAAACCATCAGCCCTAAACCCTAAAACCCTAAACCTAAAACCCTAAATCCTAAACCCAGCAAGGCTCAGGCCGCCCTTCTC